>RJWH01007779.1:0-36748 GCA_004363575.1 Solenodon paradoxus | reverse complement strand
TTTATTAAGTGGTCTAGTATAGATAAGCTTACATTGAGGGGCATCCTGTATCTTATTGGATAATGAAGAGAGTGAGTCCTGCCTTGGGGTTCTTGTGATCTTGGGGAGATGATATGCCACAAGACACTTGCAGTGTGTTACTGTTTTACCAGGACTTAGAGAAGGTAGAGTAGTGAAACTTCATTGGCAGAGGGAAAGTAAGGATGGAGAATGACAAAGCAAAAGTCCATTCTTAAGTGTGAAAAGTTGGTTGTTCAGAATGAGGGAACAGGTGTTATTAAAGATACAGTACGTCCTCAGAAAATTGGGCAGGTTGGACCCAGGCCTGTACAATAAGCACAGGTGTATTTCTTTGGAGCCGGGGTGGGAGTGGGGGACGGGTTCTGTTTTCCTCTTGGACCTCGCTTAGGCCTTTCCTTGGGGCAGATTCTCTTCCTGATTTTTCTGTTGATTAATAGGTGCTGTAACATAACAATATGCTTACTGCATATGTTCTTTCCATAATCGAAATGGAAGGGAGGAGGGGCACAAAACTATAATGGCATAATGAGCTGGGTTTACTGAAAGGTAAGAATTGCCTCCCCTGTGCCTGTATTATAGGCCAGTTAGAACCGAACTGGCACTTTTAAGCTCATTGTTAACTAAGTTAAGCACAAGTCCCATGTTGATTGGTTATGCTCTTTCTGTGGTGTCTCTGGCCTAAAGATGTCTCTTTTTATTAGTAGTATTCACATTGATATCGCCTTTCTTTCATTCTTCTCTCTTATTCCCAACCATATCTGCTGTCTTTCATGTTCACTTCAGAAATATTTAAATATTTAAAAAATATTGGAAATCTCAATAGATTCCTAAAAATCGTGTGTAGCATTCAAAATCCAAAAATGATCTTAAACTGTGCCCTTTTTTTTAACAGTATTACATGTTGTTTAAAAATCATTCTGTACCATTATTTTTACACAGTACTTTATTTCAAATTTTCTGTCAGGAATTCCAGTCTTAAGATTTTAATTTGTTTAAATCACTTATTTTTGAAAGAATGCTTTAGTACGTTTTACTAACAAAATGTCTTTTATAGTTTTTATAACACTACCTTTAAAAATATGTTTGTAGTTTATGATATTCAGAGTTTTTATAGTATTTGTGATAAAATGGTCTTAATATGTTTATTACAGACTGTTATTTTAGAGCTCTACTTGTGTTGAATCTTGTTGAATTATGTTGAAAATAAAATTCTCAGCCCACATAGTTAGTATTTGTACCTAGATGCTTAAGAAAGAAGTCTTGTACTTTTAGTATGTCAGAGCCAGCATCTCTTTGAGTTTTGAATAAATATTTCATTTTCTCTGAATTTTAAATTCTTTGTGTAAGAAACAACTGTATGAAGTAATTTATCTGTTAATTTTCAACTGTAGTAAAATTTAATTATAAAATTAAAATCCTATCACGTGATATAAAAATAATAGCTTTAGGGGTTGAAAACAAATTTTTTGAGAAGTGTAGTCATGCATATGATATGGTGTTTATCAGTAATCATCAGGGAAATGAAAATGGAAACATTGAGAAAATTGGCTTTTGTCAAAACATCAGAGATAGGAAAGGATGTAGAGAAAGTGGGACCTTTGTAAACAGTGAAGATTCCTCAAAAAGTTGGAAATTGAACCAACAGAAAAGATAAAATAATCTTACTTCTGAGTATTTATTTAAAAAGAAAAGAAATCAGGCTCTCAACGAGATTTATTAGCATTCCTGTGTTCATTGTATCGCTGCTAACAATAACCAGGATATGGAAACAACTACTGACAACAGGTGAATTGACAGTGTCCCATTGATATGAATGGGTAAAATTTTTTGAAGATTTTTAATTTTCATGTAGTATTGCACATCCTTAAATAATTTATTCCAAATTTTTAAGGATGTAATTTTATTTTAAGATGAAAGTACTTTTTTTCTTTTTTAGTTATCCTTTGCTAGTGTATGGAAATTAACTTTTTTGTTATTTTTCCTTCTGCAACTTTATTCAGTTTTTCCGTTTGTCTGGGGGATATATTTATGCCTGTATGTGGGGACATTTTCTTGATTTCAAGTTCATGTTTATGTTTAAATTTATTCCTTGTGTATATATTTGTTTTCTAGAACAGAAAATGTGTTTTTAAATGAAAATTAAGATGGTCTCTACTTTTGATTAGTTACTTATTTGAAACACAGGTGTTCAGTTTAAAAAGCTACTATTAATAAATTAGCACTTTTACCTTTTTTTAATCATAGAAACTTAGGTTTTGTTTTCACATTGTCTTTGTGTAACTTTAATTATTGCTAGTTTTTGTTTTAAATTAATTTAATTTATAGTGAGTTAACTTTGCTTTATAAAATTATATAAACCTGTATTGTAAGTTCCCCATTCCGCTTGCAGCTCTTTGGTTTTAGTGTTTATTCTACTTCATTATCTAAAAAAATAATTCGTTTTTATCATCTTAACATTAAAATTGAGTTTACTTAAAGTTTCATCATTGTTTTCATAAATATCTTTCTACTATTTAGAGGAAGTATCGTTCTGCAAAAGAAGCCTACGAACAACTTTTACAGATAGAAAACCTACCTGCACAAGTAAAAGCAACTGTTTTACAACAGTTAGGTATATAAAAATTTATTTTTATTATGTATTGCTTTAATTTGAGTGAGTAGGTGAAATCGTTTTTAACTTCTGCTTATAAGTCAATTTTTATTTAGAATTCTGCTTTAGGATTAATTATGACATGTATGATTGCATTTTAGATGAAATACTTAGATGTTTTAATTGTAAATGTATTCTTTATCTCTAGAATTGTTTTACGTATAACCAGTGTTACATATATAATAAGATTCATCTAAAAATACTTTCAAACACAGTGTTTAAAGCAGTTAGTACTTTTAAATTATCATATCCTAGAATTTGATCTCTGGAGGAAATTTGAGTATTTCCATGAACTTCACTAACATTGAGTGAGTTTAAATCATTCTGATAGCTAGTCAGTGGTTCTTGATTTGTTTAATTTATTCATAGTATGGATTAATGAAAAAAATCTCACCTTAGTTGTGTGGTGTTTCATTTTCTATTCTTCTCTAGCCATTTATTATATTCTGATATTTTAATGAGAAAATCTGATTTCAAAAACTAGTGTTCCTTAGAGGATACTCCCCTGTAATTCTTTTTTTCTTTGTGTCTATATTTGATTTTTCGAGTTTGCTTGTTTATTTTTTCCTTCCACTAGTCTATTTGATCTTAAGAAAATAATATCCCCAATTTCAAATCAAATTTGTGATAATTTAAATGTAGTTTTAATTGTACTCTTTAATCTGTAGTGTCAGAAACAATTAAAGATACATAGTTTTGGCTACGGTGTGTTGCAGAAGTAATTTATACATTTGAGCTAACAGCTAAAACACTGGTTTCTATTTAATTTATCTTCTCATGCTTCTCAGTCTTTATCAAGAGCTGTAATTCTAATTCTATATTTGTATATATAAAATGTTTTATGGTACTCATTTCATTTGAGTGTTTGGTTTTGGATTTTTTCTTGGTCAAGGGCTTTTTTTTTTAGACTATTAGTGAAAGTAAACTATTAATGTACAGAATTCTTAACGAATTTTAAACATTCAAATCAAGTGTATTTGGTTATTTAAACTTATTTATTCCTTAGAGTAGAAATATTTTTTCAAAATGCCTTTAAAATTTTAAAGGAAAAATTTGTTATCTTGATAATTTTTGGTTAAATAAGCTAGAATTTCTTTAAAAATTATTTAATCTGGTAAGTGTTACTAAATGCATTTGTACCTAAAACCATTTAATTTTTGCTGTTGTTCTCTAAGAGGTGTTGGTAACTTTGGTATGAAGTAGATCTTCCTAAAACTGTCTTTGATAGTTTTTAATTTGGGAATAGTGATCTAAGATAATTGAATAAGTATACAAAAACTACAAAAAACCATAGATAAGTGCTTACATTTTTTTTTATTATAGGTTGGATGTATCATAGTGTGGACCTTCTGGCAGACAAAGCTACCAAGGAAAACTTTGCTATTCAGTGTCTCCAGAAGTCTTTGGAGGCAGATCCTAATTCTGGGCAGTCATGGTATTTTCTTGGGAGGTGAGAACTTAGGTCAATTATTTAGTGGCATGCCTAATGTTGATTAATAATCTAAAGTAATAGTTTATATAACGTAATCTTGTCAGAGATATCTTATTTTAAATATATTATAGCAGAGATTCCTGTGAAGTGTAAATGGATAGATACAAATATAATACTTTTACTGAGAAATTGTTATTTTGGTTATTAGTTTTTCATGTTGTCTTTTTGTAACTTGAATAATTGCTATTTTTAGTTAATATTTAGTGAGGTAACTTTGCTTTACAAAATTCTGTAAACCTATATGTACAAGCTCCCCATTCCACAGATAGAGCATACCCTGCCCACCACCAAAATACCAAAAGTTCTTCACCATTGTCTGTTCAACCCTCCTTTTGCTCTCACCCCCTACGCCCATTCCCTGCTGATAACTCCACTTTTATTGCTTATCTCCATTGATTGATTTTTATTTAGTCTAATCCTTTGCTTGACTTATATTAAAAATGAGTGAAATCATCTATATTTGTCTTCTGACATTTCGCTTAGAATAATACATTCTGGTTTTCATCCATGCTGTCTCACATAATAGGATTTCATCTTTTTAAGGACTGTGTAATATTACGTTTTGTATATGTGGGCCACTTCTTTATTCATTCTCCTAACAGTGGTCACTTGTTTACATGCAATGGAGAAAGAGTAGTTGAACTAGTTCTAAATTACCTTCTCTTAGTTGACCCAAGGATGCTTACTTAAAGAACAGGAAAAATGGGGAGGAAATTGGTATAGACCCTTCAGATGCAATTTGGTTAGAGACTGGGCCACACCTGTGCAATTACACCTATTTTTTTTTTTTTTAAGAAAAGACGAAGGCAGGAACAAATGCCAATACTCCAATAGGGAGGAAGGGAGAAGAGAAAGAACATTTTGTTTCTTTTTCACTTATTTGTTCACTCTGGTTATTCCCTACTGGAGAAATTTTTGGGTGCTTTAGAAGCACTTGACCTAACTCCTGCTCCACCAGGGTGCAGTGCAATTATACTTCGCATTTGCACATAACATCACATTTTTAGAAATGGTGGTGTAGCCCCCTCCAAGAGGTGGAGAATTTAGGATATTAATGAGCTTCAGTTAAATTAGGTCACTTAGAGCCTGTCCTGCAAGCTCAGCAATTAGGAGTGAGTTGTGTTGCTTATGGTGGGCAGATTTGGCCATAACCAAATGAATAAATGAATAAGTGCTGCTTCTCTTTCTTCATGCCTGTTTTCTTTCTTTCTAAAAATCAAAACAAAAACCACTTTTTTTGTACCAAATCAGGTTTAAAATCAATTATATCTCTCCAAATACTTAATGAGATAACCAGATCTTTTCAGTTATTTGATTTTATTTCACCATTATATTTATTTCTTCCAAACTGATTCTAGCTTTCAGCCAGAATGCCTGTATATATTTCAGTCTGCTTTGTTCAAATTTATTTTCAGTTTTGTCTTTCATGGTTTCACTTTCATATTGTGAGAACATTAATATTTGTATAAAATGCTTTTGCAGCGCCACTTGCTCTTTTAGAAAGACAAACCTTAAGTTTTGATGATTAGATATGAAGTCTTCATTTGTAGACTTAACGTTTGCTTAGATTCTTCAAAATCATACCATATATCTTCTGTCCTTTCTATTTTAATCTGCAGTTCTCAACCATTTGGGTTACATCAATTAGTATTTTTTATTTTAGCAATTGTAGTGTCCTATTTGAGTAGTATACAGTTCAAAAAATGTTAAAACATTTATTTTCTATCATCCCATGGCGTAACAGATTAAATTGTACCTTTTCATAGAAACATTCAGTTCCTGAATCTTGATATAATATTAAAATCAAGAGCATTTTGATAATATTTTCTATAGTAGGATCAGTTTTCCTCTCCACAGCTAAAAGGCAGAATTTCAGATTTTAATTCATTATATATATGCATTTTTGTATTTTTGTTTGGTAATTGGGACATTTGGCAGAGTTGCATCACTGACATTCTGCTTAATAACTTTACTACTGCTTTTAAAGAAATAAGATTAGAATTTGTAATTTAAGCTGTTAAACAGATATTTAAAGTATTTCATACTATTTTGATAGTCAGTTTGATGTCTCCTATATAATCAGTCTTCATTCTTCCATAAGTTGAAGAATTATTAGTCTGTGTTGGAAATTGAGAAAAGAAATGTCATCTGTGTTGCTGAAATCATTATCAGTCTCTTTGTCATATAAGTGTATATTCTTATCCTGCATACAAACTGTGGAAATTAGAGATATGTATTTTTAACCCTAAATTTTATGGCATTGACTAATTTTGGGCTGAGGTGGTTTCAAAACAGTTCATTATATAGCAAATGTATTAGCATCATAAGAAAGTATATTTAATAATAAGAATGTAGATTAAAATTACTACACATGAATCTATGTATGTAACCACATACATGTTGGCATTATTCTCTCACATGCATCCTTTTGGAAATGAAATATAGTTATATATGATTTAAATACAAATGGAATATGTATTCTCTTTTACCTTCCCCCCCGCCCCCCCTTTCAGGTGCTTTTCAAGTATTGGGAAAGTTCAGGATGCCTTTGTATCTTATAGGCAGTCTATTGATAAATCAGAAGCAAATGCAGATACATGGTGTTCAATAGGGTAAGCACTGCATATGTATACATTAACACATTTAATTGATACAAAGTATCAAGGCATGTTTAACAATATTACACACACTGAATTTTAGAGATCTTATTCTTTCTTTTCAGTGTGCTCTACCAGCAGCAAAATCAGCCAATGGATGCATTACAAGCCTATATTTGTGCTGTGCAATTGGATCATGGACATGCAGCAGCCTGGATGGACCTAGGCACTCTCTATGAATCCTGTAACCAACCTCAGGATGCCATTAAATGTTACTTAAATGCAACTCGAAGTAAAAGTTGTAATAACACCTCAGTACTTTCAGGAAGGATTAAATTTCTACAGGTAAAAATTATTTTTTTTTAAAAGGCACATTTCCAAATGATAACTGATTTGTGGAGGGTGACTGAAAGGGAATATTTGTCTATGTTTTGACATCTAACTTTTTTCCATAAATTTTAATATTATTTTAACTTTTCATTTTAAGTAAGATGCAATATTTTATGTTCTTTTGCACATTTGCTTTATTACTACCCATTAATTTTCATGATTTTTCTGTTATCTACATCTTTAAATTAGAGCATTTAAAGGAAAAACATTTTTTTTCACTCTTGCTTGGAAGTTCGTAAAGATACCTATGAGAACTTAGAAAAACAGAACTTAGATTTGTTCTGACTTACACAAGTTTATTCTACTTCCCCTCTTTGTACTTAGAATATAAATATATATAAAATCCCAAGTTAGAATCTCTTTGAAAAACAAATGCCTGTAGCATTGAGGAAGATTTGCTGGACTTGTTCTTATTCAAGTAGGCTTATGTTAAATTTGCTTTTTACATAATTTTTCCTAGGCTCAGTTGTGTAACCTTCCACAAAGTAGTCTACAGAATAAAACTAAATTACTTCCTAGTATTGAGGAGGCATGGAGCCTACCCATCCCCGCAGAGCTTACCTCCAGGCAGGGTGCCATGAACACAGCACAGCAGGTGAGAAGTTGGGTTATCTTCTATAGGTGCCCAGCTTTTTAAGGGTTTTTTTCAATCTGTAGTGATCAAACTTACATTACAAAGTGAAAAATTGTTTTTTTTATAAAAAATTATTCAGTTAATGTCAAAAGGGATTTTAGATTAAAATGAAACTTCCTTTGATATCGGAAGAAACTTGGGTTACTAGTTTAAAAGCTCTGTATTCATTTCAAAAGGAACTTTTGAGACTGTTCTTATAAGTGGTTTATTTGATTTAATATCAAGTTTTTCAAAAGAAGCTTCACATTTTTCCATTGATAATTGATTTGCTTTTGATTTTCAGTAATTGCAATCCATTTGTCCTCATAGTTTTTTGAAAAGTGTGCAGTTTATAAAGTGTTATGTTTGAAGGAATAAATAAAAAATAAGTAGAATCATATTTTTGTCTTCTGTGATCACTAGACTTACAAAGCTCATCATCCAAATACTGATCCTGTGGTAGCCCTCAGTCAAACACTGGTTTCACAGCAATCCTTGCCAGTACGTATGATTACTTCTAGCCAAGTAGATGGCCTCACCTGTCCTGCCAAGAGGAAAAGAACACCTAGTCCAACAAAGGTACATACATTTTAGGGAAATGGAAAATCCCAGTGTAAAATGAAGTTGTGCCTGGTCTTGTATTTTTAAATTGCATACATCAAGGAATGAAAAACTTTCTCAGTCATTCATTTTGCTTTTATAAGCAGTATTTCCTTTTCTGAAATTATATCATGTAAGTATAGAATTAGGTATTACTATAAGATAATTTTATTCATTTTCATGCTTTTACAGACTTAAAACATTCTGTTGACATTAAAATAAATTAAATGTTAGACAAAATGAAAACTTGTTAGCTCTTTGAGCCATAATTTAATTATGTACCTTTTTATATAAGAATGAATATATGTTTCAAATTGATGTTTCCAAAGTGATTGTGCATTTTAAATTATTCTTGACAGTTTTTAAAAGTCACATATGTAATAATCTAATTATTACTTATTGTTTCACTCTTAGTCATAACTGGTATGTGATTTTAACCACATACTCTTTAATTTTTAAAAGTAAAATTCCTCTGATAATAACCTTCAGTTCTGTGCTTTGGAATAATAGCCACACATACTCTAATATAGTAATAATGTTTTTCTTATTCTGATAAAGCAATAAATTGACACCACAAATATTAGAGGTTTAAAATATCATTTTTGACAATGTTTTCCCATTTTAAAGTAGTAAAGGTATAATCAACTTTAAACTTTTATACATATTCTTAAATTATAAACTAAATTAATATATTTGTTGGTATAATGTACCCCCATTTTCTCAGACTAATAGAGATCACAATAGAAGTTAAATGACTTTCTCTGTGAAGATATAATTTCTGCTCCACATGCTGAAAGTGTAATTCAAAACACGCTGATATTGTTTTTTACCTTCCTTTCTTATATGTCTGGAAGGACTGTCTTAGGATTGATCACTCTTGGTTAGGGATCTTTAACCTTTAGCCACAAAAATGTTGTGAGATAAGTTTTTTCGCTTTTGTAGTGTTGTGGCTTGTTAGATGTAACTGTGATTATATTCTTATTTTCTTCGAGCACTTGGATCAACTATGTGCAAATAGAGATAATTTAAATCCGGCACAGAAAGTGATGTTACAACAGCTGGAAAGTCAGTTTGTCTCAATGCAGCAAGTATGTAAGCAATTTTTATACTCTTTTTCTTATTTTTCTAGACTATAATATCATTTGAAAGGATGTTAATATTAGTATTAAATACAATTTTTCTTAACTTTATATGTTAGTAATGGATGGATTTTTAATAACTGAATTAATTTAGACAAAAAACACTTGGTATTTTACTGTTTTTTGCATAATATTACCAGTACTTTTCTGTGGACTTTTTATATTATTCACAGCATACCCATATTTACATGGAAGTGTTTGATAGAATAAGTCTTTTGTTTAATGATTGAAAAGTCCTTTAAATTAATTTTCAACTATTTTCTTTTTCCTTTATGCTATTAATAAAAATCTTTCTTTAGTTCTTTTGCTTTATTCCTATGAATATAATATCTCATTTTTAATTGTATGACTTTAATGTAGAGCGATTCAATGTAGCAGTAACTTGAGGGTATACTGATTACGCATTTTCTAAGTCACACAAGCAGGTTTTCTTTTTTGTTTTTGAAGATGAGACAAACAGGACAAACTACTGGAGTTCCTAATGGGCCAATAGCTGACTCATCACTACCTACAAACTCTGTCTCTAGCCAGCAGCCCCATTCTGCTCTGCCCAGAGTACCTAGTGTCTGTCAACCTGAAGTTCACCCTGCTTATTTTGAAAAGTCTTTGTCCAATGGACCTTTTTCAACAGGCTCTGCTCCTTGTAGCACATTTAAAATGCTAGGGAGTTCAGACTCTATCTTGGTAGGCAATAATTACATAACACGAATTGGAAGTAATGGAAATGTGCCTTACCTACAGCAAAACACATTCACTCTACCTCATCAATGCGCAAACCTGACCAACAGTGCAAAGGAACTTTGGAGAAAACAGCTATCCAATTCCACTCAGGTAAAAAAAAAGATTGACTGCTTTGTCATTGTATATATTTTATCTTCATTGAATTTTATACAGTTTAAGAAGAAATAACGATTTAAAGAATAATTTTATTTTTAAAACAATTTCAAATAATCTAAATCCCATTTATAATAAATTAAGGCATTATGACCATTTTTTTAATGTTCTCAAATCATATCTGCAAAGATCAGTACTATGCCAAGTGTTAAGCATCATAATGGGATAAAACACTAGTAATGTTTTACTGGTAAATTGCAATTATATGGTACTTTCACTGTGGTGAGAAAAATGCTTAGAAAGACCAAAAATCAGCATATTAAAATGGAGAAAACTGACAGAATTTGGAAGGGACAAAGGGAAGTCAAATGTGACTAGAATTTATGTTTTGAAGAGGGCACTTGAAATGTGAAGCCTAAGTGAATTGTTGGATTTATTTTGAGGATACATTGGAACCACGGAAGAATCTGAAGTGAAGATGGTAATTTCTTTAACCATCTTTTTCCAAAAATAAAGTTAAATAGACTTCATGTAGAGCAATTTTAAGTTTCTAGAACACTAAACAGAAAGTACAAAAAAGTTGCCAAAACTTTTTCTATCCATGCTTTCCATTATCATTGTCTTGTAGTAGTGTGGTAGATACATTAAAATTGTTAGAGTATTATTAGCAGAACTGCCTTTTAAATTGATTCACCTTTTGTGTTGTATAATGTATGGATTTTGAGAAACATATAATGCCATACAGTCACTATTACAGTTTTAAACAAAATATTTACACTTATCCAGATACATCTTTTGCTCCATCTTTTTCTTCCTCAGCCTAAACCTGTGACATGTACTTATCTTTTATTGTAATTGTTGCCTTCTCCAAAATGTCATGTTGCCTTTTCACTCACCTTCGTGTTATGAATTTCAGGTTTCTTTATGTTTTCACTTGACATAACTTTTTTTTAATCACCAATTTTCCATTGTCTGGATTTACCAACTTATTTAACCATCTAATTGTTAAAGACTTATTTCCATTGTTAAATTATGAATAAAGCTACTATAAACATGTGCAGATTATGCAACCATAATCCTCAACTGCTTTAGGTAATCTTCTTGAAGTATGATTTTTGACTTAAGTAAGCATGTTTTGAATGCTTATGAAACTGCTAAGACTGCTAAGTGTTTAAAATAGCTATACCATTTGTATCCTCTACAGTTTATGACATTTTTTTTCTATCTTCTTCTATCTTCTTCCACTATTTGGTGTTCACAGTTGTCTTTGCTCAGATCTGACTGATAGAAACAACGTACCTGACTTTCTTCCACAACTGTGTACCAACAGTTTTTTATAAACCTCGTCTCCCAGTCTCTTTTTGATTTCACAAAGCAGACTCTTTTTTGTTTTAAAGGAAAGATGCAGATAGGAAGAGCGAAGTATTTGTTTTTTGTTGTTCATCATGGCTTTATTATCTCCTCCTACTTATTTTTGTATTTGTATCTTCTTGCTGCTTTATAATTTCTGGTTCTTACATTGTTGATCTTAGTCCTACCTTCTTTGACTGTTTTTAAAATTATAAAAAAAGATACCTTACTATTGTTTTAAATATTATTCTAGGTATCTTTCATTATCATCAAATTTAAGACATTCTGTTTTTGTGAATTCATAACATATTGATATTTAGAGTTATATTATTTTCCAAAATAGGGATAGTTTTTGGAATTTTATTGTTTCTGACACCTGAAATAATTGATTTTGATCGGAGAACATATTTGTATGATTTCAATTCTTATACACATTAGGTTTTTTCTCTTTTCAATTTAATTAATTTTATTAAAGGAACATTTAAAGTGTACATCATATCAGAAACTTGGAGTTTTTTTAGTCTCTGGTTTATCATGTGCAGTAGTTCATGTAATCATATAATCGTATGTTTTCTGTTGCTATTGAGTGCAGTACACTATTGCTTTATAATTGTCTAAGTTTGCTTAATTGTACCTTTTTTATGTCCTTGCCTTATCTTTGGACTATGATTTCTATTAACCATACGCAAAAGTTATTGAAACCACAAAGTAGTATTATTGATAGATCTCTGACACATCTGTCAGACAATTTTAAACATATATGTATTATGGTTCCTATATATTATGCTTTCTGTTGTTTCTGTAATTATTCTTTTATATTAATTATGGTTTGAATGATGATTACTTTTCGCATGGTATGCAATTTTTATCTCAATTTTTGTATCTCTGAAGATCAGTATCTTGAACACAACATATCTGAGTCAATATTATTAACAATAATATTCAATTCTTTCATATTTTTATATAGTTACTAGTGTGTTCTAATTTCCATTTAATTTGTTTTCTAGTATTCTCATGTTCATTTTCTGTTTTTTCAGATTGTTCACTTTTTGTGTTAAGCAATTATTTGTTGGTTTCACTATAACATTCAATTGTAAAATATAGAATAACATCTTTTTTCTCATTGTAGTATTGCCTTATGTATTACATTATATATACCATATTTATTTGATTCTAAGCTGTATTTCTTTGTTGTTGTTACTTTTCTGCATCCCTGAAAATTGGGTACAGCATACATTTCCATTGAAAGTGACTTCGTAAAAAAATCTTATGTTTTTTTTTCATGAAAACCTTGTGAAAAATGGGGGTGCGTCATTGGATTGAAGAAATATGGTATATAAATCAAACAGTATAATTGCTTTAAACATTCTCATGTTTTAAGATGGGATTATTTGTGTATACATACATAATATATACACACACATATGTGTTCTGTACACACACACAAAATTGCACTTAACAAATTTTAAATTTCCAGTGCTCTCCTTTTCTTGTGAACTTATCTCATTTTTGTTCTGCAGAATTACATGTTTGTATTTTTTGTTATTATTGTGTCCCTGGGATATAATAATTAATTAATTAATTAATTAATTAATGCCTTCAACTTTTTTCTTGAAGTACTGCTTCATTTTACCTAGACTTCTCATTTAGCATTTATGTTCTTGACTGTGTTTAGTGTGGCATAAGAAACATACTCAAAGTTTTGTAAGTTTTTGCTTTAATATACCATGTATTCCACTAAGGAGAATTTGTAAACAAAAAATATGCTTTTATTGGTAACAAGGGAAATAATAAACTACTACTCTTACACTGTCCTATGCCATTTATTTTCTAATTGGTTAATTTATCAGTTTTGATGATCAGTGACGTTTTCATATGCTTATCCACTCTATTTTTTAAATAAATTTTGAGTGCTGATTAGATTTTCAGTCATTTTTTTTATTATGAGTTTTATCTAATGATTTTATGTCAAATATAGTTGTTTTTTTACTTATCTAAAAGTACATTATATTCCCTTTTTCAATTTTATGTTTTAAATGTTAAAATGTGTCAATATTTAATTGAAAACATTGTTTAAGGTATTTTACATGCTAAAACTTCATGTTAATTGATGGCTAAAAGTAACTATTATATGTGATTTCATTTTTTATTACTCTACAGGTTATTATTCTCAAATTTAATTTTATGCGAAAGTAGAAAAGCTTTAGCCTTGCTAATAAATTAATGGCAAATTCAAAAGAAGCAATTCAAAAATGATCTCTTGGGTTCTGAGTTTACAGTTAATACTGGAGGTCTAAGTAAAACATATCTTAATTTTACTCCAGAGAAGTTAATAGTTTAGTTTTTTATTAGATTAATTTTGAAACTTATTTTTATATTCCCATAGTATATAATCATATTGTTGATAAATTAGTTTATAGTAGCTTTGTCAATAAAATAAAATGAGAATACATACTTTTAGATCTGTTTACCCAGTAACAGTGGCATCTCTAACAAATTTGATAATATCTAATTAATTATATTTCTTCATTACATGAAATAATTTTAATTCAGATCCAAAATTTTTGAGTTTTGAATAAACTGCCTTATCTAATTTCAATAGTTGTATTAAGCATATTCTTCTCATTATGTAAAACTGGGGAAATATGCTATCTATCCTAGGCTGTTAGAGGATACAGTGTACAGATAGTGTATGTTGTATGAGGGCAATAGGGTAGAAATTCATGTAAGTCATTCCTAGGAATAATTTCATAGTTTTGTTGATTATTTTAAAGATTTAAAAATATGCATTCTACATTAAATCTATAAAATAAGAGATTGGTGACTAGGTTTATTTTCTTTGTATTTATGGCTTTAATTAGTAATAACACTATGTGTGGTTTTACATCTCTGAATATACTGATAATATTTCTCAGGATGAAAATGTGTATGTCAGAACTGAATAATAAAAATGGTCCAAGTCTTATGTAATAAAACTTTTTGGCATACTAACAAATAGAACCAGATTAAGCAGTCTGTCTACATAAATTTTCTTTCAGAATACTGGCCTCTAAATCAGTTGATAATAGAAATACTTTAAAAATAATTTTAGATTTAGCTAATTTTTGATAACATTGATACCTTTTTAATGTGTGTACAGTGTTGCACTATATATGCTTTCAGAATTTACATAATACTAAATTTAAACAAAACCCTTTTATTTCTGTATTTTTTAGGGGCTTCATAAAGGTCAGAGTTCACATTTGGCAGGAGCTAATGATGAACAATCTCCATTTTCCACTGGACCTTCCCAGTATCTTCAGACAATTAGTACTGATATTCTGAAACAGACTGGACATGGAACTCTGCCTAGCAATTTAGAAACACAGGGAGTTACTCATAATCACTTCTCCCCCATTATTGATACCTCAGGTGGACAAAAAGACATTACCAAAGAGAGTAAACCTTCAGGAAATAGATCCTTGGTGCCTAAAATAAGCAGGCATGCTGGAGATATACCTAATGGCTGTACTGTTGACAAGGGTCTTTCTGATCATATTCATCAGTTGACCACAGAACCTGTTGGTAGTTCTAACTATGTAGATACTGAGTCACTGAATTTACTAATTTCAGACAATCCTCAGATTTCTACATTGTTGATTGGGAAAGCCAGTGACAGTGTGGGTACTGAAACCTGTGACAAGGTCAATAATACTCACTCAGCTATTCATACAAAGACAAATAATTCTGTTTCCTCTTCACCCTCTTCAGTCATTTCCACAGCAACACCTTCTCCAAAATCCTTGGAGCAGACAAGTACCCCCTGTGTTACCAGCCTTAACAGTCTTCACAGTAGATCACAAACAATTAATGTAGAAAGGTTGGAGAATTCCAGTTATAAAATGACAGACCTGCCTATAATTAGCCACAAATCTAGTCATCAGATCATACCGTCAGTGTCTATGTCCATATACTCAAGTTCTTCAGAAGTTCTGAAGGCATGCAGGTTAGTATGGGGAGGTTTATCACAAGGAATTTTACTATATTATTCTAGTTATTACTTATCAATGTATTGTATCTAAAAAGAATTTTTCTATAGCCTGCTTTATCTGACGACGTGTGTAGAGTTAACCTCTCCAAGTTACTGACAAAGTTAGCTGTATCTTTGTCTTTGACCACTTTGAGATTGAAACAGAATGGATTAAAATAAGGACACGTGGAAATACTTATTTTTTTCTGATCGGAACTACATATTGCATTAGGAAGTGGACTTCACTGGTTTTAAGACTATTCTTATATTTGGAAAACTTCTGTTTGACTCTAGGAATTATTATACAAGTGTGTAAGGGCAAAAGAGGGAAGAACTGGGAGGTGTAACCAACAATTAGGCAATTTTAAGAGCAGTCATATTCTGCTATTATTACAAGGAATATGCCTGCTTTTTTTTTGTTGTTGCTATTTCATTGCCTTCCTACAAAAAAGAAGAATCAAAAATCAGGAATACTTTTGGAAACCCTTACTCCATATAGATGTTTCCCTCCTGTAAATCCTAATTTAAAAAAAAAACCTACTTTATTTAGATATATAATTTGTAAGTTACATGTAAAAATACTTAACTTTGCAATTTGGTCATTTAAAATATACAGTTCAGTGCTCTTGGTATATTGCATATATGCGTAGTCATCATCACGCTTTTTTAAAAAAAGACATAATTTTTAAAAATTGTGTTTTCTGTTTATAGTCTGTCGTAAAAACATCTAATCTTTATTTGTAAATTATCTTATTTTCCACACTTAAAATTGTTTTCCTATATATTAAATTACAAATTAAAATTGCACTTAAATATTGAGTAGAACGGGTTGCTTCTGTGATATATTCTAGTATATAGCTTTTGAATATTATTGTATTTAAAAGGATCTTTTTGAAATGAAGAAAAATAGAAAATACACATAACTAGGTAGGCAAACAGTTATTTTAAGCTCCTTGATTAAGTAAACTTTCAAGTTTTGAATTCAGTTTCAAAATGAAAGTCATTCTTGACTTAATGACTATATAAACCTAAATCCTTTTCTGAAACTTTGAAGTTATTATATTCACTTTTGCTGTATGTATATAAAGCTTTTGACTTGACATACTTAAATCATTTAATATTAGAAGCCATAAGTGAATTAAATGTGTTACTGACATTTTTTAATGATGAAAAAATTAAAAAAATTTTATTCAGTTGTACTTAGCAGTCTGGGTAGATTATTAGAGTAACAGAATGTATTAATACTTTATATAAAATTATAATTAAATGAGATTGATATCACACTTTTTAGTAAATTAAAGATTTATTTCTTCCATCTCATTTAGAAATGTGTGCTAAGCATTCATTTCAGTGTGAAATATGTTCTGATTCATTTTTTGCTTAGAAACTACCAAAAGAATTTTTGCCTCAACCCAAAGGCATGATTTTTTTTTAAGTTGCTAATGTCTGAAAATACAAGATTTGTAGCTCTGGATTTTTTCCATGTAAATGTAACTATCAATTTACTATTGACAATTTACTATTTACTATTGACGTCCTTTATCTCAAATGAAACACAAAGAATATGATATAGGAAAGTGAGTAACAAAACTAGTTCTTAAAGTTGAGCATTAAATTATTTAGAGGAAAGCCAGGACAACCAGTGATCACTGTCATAGAGACCAACCAGTTTTGTCACTTGATAGTGTTCTGTTCCTGGTAGGACTGTGAATTTAGGTTAGTGCCAAGAAATCAGTGAAAGAGCGTTAATCTTTATGGTTAAAACACTTTTTAAGAAAAGAAACAAACAGTAGTTTCCATAATAACAAATTTCACCATAAGAAGCTAAGTAAGTTTTGGGGAAAATTTTCTCTTGAACAATTTTGAATACATGAAAATTCTCAGGATCATGTTTTTCTGTTATCTACAGTTGTTTTCTTTTTATTATGATTGATAGTATGTAGTCTGACCAGGAAAAGCTTATGGTTTCTTCCTTGTCAAAACATTTTCATACTTTCAGTTAAGCCCCTGTAAATGGACTTGATCTATAACATATTAAAAGACTGCTAGATGTAATTTCATTGTACTATTTTTTTCTGAGTTGTCTCTTACATGTATGTTTTTAAAGTGATGCTTAAAATGCTATAATAATAGCATCTGTTCTTTTAAGATTTTAAATCATAATTTCAGCATTCAAGTGATGAACTAGTTTTGGCTACATTGTTTTAATGCTTCATCTTTATCATTACCAATATATTTATATTTTACATTACTTGACTTAAAATTTTTTTTTTTATTCTGGTATACAACTGTAAAAATTATAGACAATTCTTTTAGTTGTCAATTCCTTCTACTTACTATTTTTCATATTAAAGATGTTAAGTAAGCTTAAATTTCAGTGCCATATTAGATCAACATAAACTTCGCAAGAACACTTAAATATTTGGCCTATTTTTTATTCTATCATAAAATATTATTTATATTGCACCACATACTTCTTTAGGAAACAAGTTTTATGTAATCAAACTGAATAATTTTATATAAGATTAAAGAGTGACATCTACAGTTCAACTTTAAGCCATTCATAGTAAAGGGATTATAATTTATTCTATTGTATTATCTTAAGAAAACTGAGTTTTTCCTTTACCAGCTTTCCTCAGATATTTTCTATTTGTTTAAAACAAAAGTTTGATGGCATGTTGGTTTATCATTTAAATATCAAATTTTAATTTTAATTTAATGTGAATTTGTACATTTCTTTTACTATAGAATAACCATAAATTCCAGCACAGCTTTGATTTGGTTAAAAAATATTATTCAGGCATTTACTATGACATCTCAAAAGTATATATATGTGTATATTATAAATATGTATATGTATAGTAATTCAAGGCTTAGTTATCATTAGTTTAATCAAAAATTTGACTCACTTTTCTTCTCTTTAGCAAAAAAAGAAGCTAAACAATGGTTATTTATTTTTTGCTTCAACTTGTATCATACAGTTTGAAAGTTTAAAAGGGTAAATATTTCTGAAGTAAATGCAGTCATTGGTGTTTATTTTACTCTCCCAAATCTTTTAGATTCTTTTCTGAAATTTTTATAATTTTAAGTCTTTTTTAAATGTATAACTGAATACATTGATTTTTTTTATGATTGAATAAGACAACCTGAATAATTTCCAGGACTTGATATTTTCTTATTTTCTTGAACATGTTAAAATTTTAAGAATTTAGAAATAATATTCTTAATATTCTTAAACTAAAGGGGATTTTGACTTTGAGGATAATTCTGAGAATTTAAACTTAGCAAACATGACTTTCATTAAAAATATTAATTCACCTACTACTGCTAATTATATAATGTGATAATGCATAGAATCTATCACATCACTTAATTATAATTAGTTATAAATATAGGACAATAGAATCTTGCTGAATACACAGAAGAGACAAAGTCAGTTTTGAGAATAGAACAAATGATCTTTCTAGATTTGGAAGTTGTCACAAAGGTATTCTGGAACACTTATAAAAATGATATCAGAAGAGAGGATTTCTATACATTTTTTATCTCGTTATTTTAACAATTAAAAAATTAGCATATTTGAAGGTGAGACATTAAGAAAGTTGAAACTCATTGTCTTAAGGTGAGAAAATGGAAAATGACAAATTATTTCAATTCTTGTTATGTGGGTTTATAGTATATCTTGTTTAATTTTTCTTAAAAATTTAAGAAATCAAAATAATTATCTGCTGAAATGAACAGTTTTAAATTTTTTACTGAATGGGTGTGAGTATCTTACAATGACTAAATGTGTGGCTGATACGGTTTTTTTTTTTACAGAAATCTAGGTACAAATGGTCTGTCTAATAGTCACATTTTGTTGGCTAAATGTCCACCTCCAAGACCACCACCTTCACCATATCCTCCCTTACCAAAGGACAAGTTGAATCCACCCACACCTAGTATTTATGTGAGTCTCAGTTGACTGACTACCAAAAAATAAATGAAATGTCTGAATTTGTCACCTTTGAATGTATTTTTTTAAGCAATGTTGGTATCATTTAGGGTAAATTAAATTTTATATCTGTAAGTTGAATATTTTAGAAAAACATTTGTATCTCAAAGGATAATAAATGACATCTCCTGATTCTAAAGTGGTACATGCTTTTGTAAGGTATTATTGATACACATCCATGTTCATTGATTGTCATTTTGACTAGATCGACAGTTTCAAAAGAGACTTATACTTCATAAAACCAAATTTACTCTGGCTTTTATAGAAGAGGTTGTTGACCACTGGTGTATTCAGAAAGAGTTTTTGAGAATATTTTAGATAACTTTCACATGTGTAGTGGCATTATCTGAGGTAACCAAAAGAAATTGTTTATATGTCAACTTTTTGCTAACATGATTCTAAATTTTAATTGGCCCTTGCCATCTGTATGGATCTTCATGTTCATTTTGTCCTTTAATTTAAAAGGAGGATTTCTTTTCATTTTTTGGAAGAATTGTTGAGAATATAAAATAATGGATTCATGTTACCAGAAAATTTAAAATAATATCAGTAGATATAAGCTTATGACACTAGTGTTATTTTCCCATTTTAGTTATTTAAGCATTTGATATAGAACTGATGTGTTTAAAAAAAATGATTTACTCTTTCTCCCAGAATTTCTATCAATCCTTACCACCCACCACTACTGTCTCCCAAATCAAATGAAAATATTCTAAGCTAAAAATTGAAGACAGTATGTTTTAAAATAATTTTATGTATAAAAGAAGATTTTGGAGGCTTGGTCTTAGTCCCAAATACACCCCTTTTTTACCATTGTTAAAATAAGCATTTGCCCAATTAAAACTGGCTAATTTTTCTTGAGAGAAATATATAAACCTTTCAAACTAAACTTTTAAGGATAAAGTACAAAGTGAAAGTTTTACTCTTGTGGCTCATATTGAATAACTTTTAGTTTTGATAATAGTTTTCAAAACACTTTGATACTATACTTTATTTCTTCCACTTCATATAAGAAGTATTAATACTTCAGAATTACACTTTGAATATACTTTTCAAATATTAAAATACTTTTGTGTATAAGGGGTTATAATATTAATTTTTTAAGTGAATTTGTATTTCTTTGAACCAAAATGTGTATAGTACTTATGTGGATCAAAACAATTTTTTGAAGATTAATGACTGTAAAATGTACTATATAACAACACAATATTAATGGTTAAGATACATTATAGATATAAAAGTGATTAAAATGAATACATATTTGTGTTTATTCATTTTTCTGATTTCTAACAAAATGCTTAAATTTTACAGTTGGAAAATAAACGTGATGCTTTTTTTCCTCCACTACATCAATTTTGTACAAATCCCAAAAACCCTGTTACTGTAATACGTGGCCTCGCTGGAGCTCTTAAATTAGGTAAGATTAAAATTATTTTGAACTTTTTTTTTCTTTTTAATCTTTCAAAACATTGCAGAAACTCATTGGATGTTTTCATTTTTTAGTGTACGATGCGAGTATTAATAACTTGTTTTGATTTATACCTCAAAATTTTTTGTTACATGTGAATTATTTAGGTTTGAGTGCAGAGTAGAAAACCTAGGTAAAATTAGGTCATATTCATAAGTATTACAGTCCCTAGTAATTTCCTGTCATAGTTTGATATAAGGCTTAAAAGAATTTTCTGTGCAAATTAGGTCTTGATGTATCGTAAGAGAAATGGGTTGAGCTCATTGTACCATAAATAATTTTATTTATTAACTTAACTTGTTTATTTATAAAGATCTTGGACTTTTTTCTACCAAAACTTTGGTAGAAGCTAACAATGAACATATGGTAGAGGTGAGGACTCAGTTGTTGCAACCATCAGATGAAAACTGGGATCCTACAGGAACGAAGAAAATCTGGCATTATGAAAGTAATAGATCTCATACAACAATTGCTCAGTATGCACAGTATCAGGCCTCCTCCTTTCAGGAATCGTTGAGAGTAAGTATTTTCTTGAAAATTTTTATGTAATGCTTCCTACTTTTGTAACAATCTGTTTAGTTTGTACAAATTGTTGTGCTTATACATAAATGTTATTTTAACTAACAAAATGCATGTTAATAGAGAAAGTTTCTGTCTTTTAAAAACTTATTTCCTATTTTGCAATTTTTCTGTTTAGAATCATAAAGTCTACCAAAAAAGTTGTAGTCATTTTATTCTGAAGAATATTATCTGGGTAATCTGCATATATATTCAGTGAATGAAAAGGTGTTTTCTTTTTATTTTATCTGAAAAATGCTACTGTAAGGAAGCATTATTGCTCTTTCTATTGTCTAATGAACTTTCCAAGAGAAGAAAAAAAAATATTTTAAGGCTTCATACATATGAAAAAGTTTTAAAAAATCTTTAACCAGATCTTTAGAAAACAAATCCAAAAATGAATCCCCCATCGTTTCCTAATTAATAGTTTTAGCAGAATTCTATGTCCCTTTACCACCATCGTCCTCCACCCTGTTGTACTCTCGCATCCCTTGAATTTTGTTGAGATTCGTCTGTTTCTTTCTTACTTTATGTTCACATTTATGTTCACAATCCTGTATTTCTTTATTTTTCTCTTATTTCACATGGCATGATCCCATTCACTATCAATCAGGTTGTTGCAAAGGCACAAGTTCATATTTTTGTTTTTTAAACAGCTGCATGGTAGCCTATTAAGGAGATGTTGTGGAGTGCTTTCCTAAACTTTCTTATAAGTATTTTATGGTTTGGGTCCAGATATTTGATCATACTTTGGTTAAATATTTTTCCATGTCTTGGCTATTAATATAGTGCTACTTTGAACAGACAAGTGCAGCTGTTTGTTTACTGATTAGTATTTTTGTATGTTCTGGGTATATGCTTAGAAATGGGATTGCACCATTTTCCAATATATTGTACTGCATTGCATTCCCACCATGGATGTCACTTCCTTAAAACACATTCAAGGTTGATGCCATGAAGCATTTTCCCTAGATGTTCTTTTTTGTGTTTTATGATTTGGGGTTTTCTGTCTAGGTCTGTGATCCATTTTGATTCAATTTTTGTTTATGGCATTCATGAGTAATGTGGTTTTATTTATTTATTTTTTTGCAGGTCTCTGTCCAGTTTTCTCAGCATCATTTGTTGAATAACCTTCTTTTCCTCTATTACATGTTCTTGTCTCCTTTGCCATAGATCAACAGGTCATGTAAATGTGATTTTACTTCTGGGATGTTGATTTTATTCCACCTATTTGCCTATTTTTGTTGCAGTACCATACTCTTTTTTATGACAATTGTTTGCTCTTTTTTTTCTGAGCTTTGGCTATTTGAAGCCCTTTTGTGGTTCCAAACATCTTTGTACTGTTTGTTCAATTTCCTTAAAAAAGGTCTGGGGTTTTAATGGGAATTTTATTAAATCTGTTTATTGCTTTGGGTAGGTTGTTTATTTTACTATGTTAATTCTTCCAATTCATGAACAGGAAGTATTTTGTCATATATTTTTGTTCTTGCTTTTTTTTTATTAATGTCTTAAAATTTTTATTATAGAGGTCTTTCATCTTTTAAGTTTGTTTCCAGGTATTTGTTTGGGTGTGGTTGTGGACATGTGTGCGCATGAGCACGCTATTGTTATGGGGATTTTTTTCTTATTTTCTTTTTCCTTGAGTTCATTGTTGTAATATAGAAATGCTGCTGATTTTGTGTGTTGATTTCATATTCTGCATTTTGCTGTATTCATTTTTTGCTTCTAGCAGGTTTTTGGGAGAAAACAGGTTATTTTAGGTATGACGTGTCCCCTTTTATTTCTTGTCCAATTTGAATTCCTTTAATGTCCTTTTTTTCTATTATTGCTCTGAACAAAATTACCCCCTTATTTTGAATAGTAATGATGCAAGGGGGCAACATTGTCTTGTTTCAGAACTTAAGGGAAGGACTTTCAATTTTTCAGCATTGAGTATGAGATTGTCCGTGTGTTGTCTTATATTGCTTTTACTCATTGAGATATGTGTCTATTCCTCCTATTTTGCCAAGTCTTTTCTACCATGAATGGGTGTTGAATCTTGTCATGATTTTTTTATTGTCCCTTTTTTGATTGATTTGCATTTGTCAAACATGCTTACATCCCTGGAATAAATCCCACTTGTCATGATGCAAAATTTTTACAATGTTTGTTGGATTTGATTTGCCATGATTTTGTTGAGTATATTTGTATCTATTATTCTTCAGTGATATTGGTATTAATTTTCTATTTTTGGTAATGTCTTTGATAATGGAATTCAGGTAATGTTATCTTCATATAAAGTGGATTATTATATAAACTGGTTCTTTCAGTTTTGTTTTCAGGTTCTGTGTAGTTTCCCCTCATCTTAATTTTTTTTTTTTGGAAGAGTTTTTGAAATATGGGAGTTAATTCTTCTTTGAATGTTTGATAGAATTCAGTAGTTCATCCTGTTTGATGCTTATTTTAGGTCATCTTTTGATTACTGCTTCAATTTCTGTGCATGTTCAAGTTACCTGTTTTCCTAGTTCAGTTTTGAAAGGTAGGATTGTAGAAATCTGTCCACATCCTCAAAATTGTTGAGTTTGTTGGAATATAGGTGCCCGTAGTAACCTCTCATGATACTTTTTATTTCTTCAATCACTGTTGTAATATCAACTCTTATTTATGATTGTTGTTATTAGGGTTTTTCCTCCATGAATCTAGCCAAGGATCTACCAATTTTATTTTTTAAAGAACCACTGTTTCATTTATCTTAGTTCTTAATATTGTCTTAAATTCCCTCATAATCCAGAAGTTAATAAGCATAGTTAATATTCACATCTTTATGATTTTTGAACTTTTATTCTCTGGTTCTTTTCTGGTTCACATTTTTGTGGTCAGAAAAGATGCTCTCTAAATTCACTCTTGGGAAATTTACTGAGACTTCTTTTGTGTCCAAGCATATGTTCTCTTCTTGAGAATATTATCCACACACTTGAGAAGAATATATAATATCCTTGTTGGTAGAGAATTCTCTATATATGTGTGTTATATTTCTATTATCCAGTGCTTCATTTAGGACCATTATTTCCTTGTTAAAATTTTTTTTCTTGTGCTTATTTTGTATTTGTCTATTTTCTTTACAGAAATGTCTGTTCAGGTTTATTGTCCATTTTTAAATGTTTCTTTATTTTCTTATTTTGTTGTAGGAATTAATCTGTATTAATTTCATGTTAGAATGATGATATGCAAATATTTGCTACCATTTTATGGGTTGTCATTTTTACTTCCAAAAACCTGCATGCACAGATCTTTTTATTTTAAGGAATTTAAATTTATTGATTTTCCTTTTGTTGACTTTGCTTTTGATATCATGTCCAAAGAATCAATGCAAAAAGTACTCATGGTTAGTGTCATGAAGCTTATCCCTATATTACTTTTCCTTAGATTATTATGCTTTATAGTTATATGTTTGTATCTTTGATCTACTTTTAATATTTACATATATACATATACATTTTTCTTCTATTGAATTGTTGGTACCCTTTTGAAAGTCATTTGATGGTATATGCCAGGGTTTATTTGGTCTTTATTATCTTTTGTTCTGAATTTCTTTATGCAAATAGGACACTGGTTCTGTAATAATTTTGGAAGTCAGGAAGTATGAGATCTCCCATCACTTTTTAAGAAAATTAAAATTGTTTTTCTTATTGAGATAAAATTTTAAGATGGTTTTAAAAATAAAGTTCTATAAAACATCATCATTGGAATTTGAGAGGCATTACCTTGGATTTAGAAATATTTTGGATAGTGTTAACATCATAATTGCTATCTTATTTATCCTTCTAAGCCATGTCTTTTGGCTGATCTTAGAGACTAAGATGTCATAGGATGTGTTGTTAGCTATGAATTTTTCATATACAGACACTGTTGTATTGAGAAAATTTCTATTTCTAGTTTGTAGAATGTTTTGTCATGCAAACGCTGAATTTTGTAGAATTATTTTACTACTTCAGTTGACATGTTCATGTGAATATTTTCCTTCTCATTTAATGAGTGATATTAAATTTTTTTATATATGAATTTACAGGTATAAATCTTTGGATATGCTCTACAATCCTTTTGATACATTCCTGAATTCTTTTTACTAATAATTTGTTGAGAATCTTTGCTTTAATGTTTATAAGAAATAGTTGTAATTTTGTTGTTATCTTTCTCTAGTATATCCAGTTATTAATAATCTTTTAATGAATTAGAAGTTTTATATTTCTCTTTTTGGAAATATTGAGAAAGTTAACATTTTGAAGAATGGACTTCAGTCCTTCAAGACAATTCCAGAGTGGCTTAGATTGTTTGAATAAGATCTGCTTGGCCTGAGGAAAGAAACTGGGGACTAATTTCTGCCTCTCCCAGATGAAGACTGCCCCATGCCCTAGTAGTAGTAGAGAAGGGCAAGAAAAAAATAATCATAAGATTTTGTACTGTTTTGAACATGCCTGAACATTTCTTGGTTGTTTACCTAGTTTGCTGTATGTTCATTATTGTTTTCCATACCTTTTATATGATGAGTTTCTGGCAATATTTTAAATTTTTAAGGAGACAGGACTTACATTGATATTAATTAATTAGTATCAATATTAATTTATTAAATATAATGTATGATAGATACATGTTTAGTCATAAATATAATTTTGATGTTAAATAATATATTTTTGTTATGTTAATATCAATGTTATTTTTCTTTATTTAACATGTGCCTTTGAACATTTAGTTTCTTCTACTTTGTGGTTATTTGCAGTAATAATTGCTATGTCGGATCATAAAAAGTATTTGTGTGGACATACTATTTTTATTTCTCTTGGATAGATGCCTTAGAATTGTTAGCTATATGGTAACTTAGTGTTTGCCATCTTATAAACCTTGCTAGGATGTTTTTAAGAATGACTGTACTGTTTTACACTTAATATGTAAGGATTCTATTTCGCATCCACTGCCTTTGAAATACAGTGTTTCTGTTTGTCCACATCCTCTTCAACAACGTCATTATCTGATCTTTTGAGTCTAATATTCTTATATTTGTAAAGGTGCTATCTTATTATGACTGCGTGTTCCAGAGTGAACCATACTTAATTAAGCATGTCATGGTTTATTATTTTTCTATACGCCTTTCTTAAGGAAATGTGTATTAAGCTCCTTTTTCCATTTTTTAATTGAATTTGTTTTATTATCATATGTAAAGTGTTCTTCATTTTTTTACATAGCTTTTTTTTTTTAAGTTTTATAAAGTCTAGGGGTTTGGGCAAATGTATGATCATTATATTATTATTATTACATATCATTCTAATATTATACTACAGTGTGATATATTATTAAACTATACCACATGGAGGAATTTCATTGACCTTTTAAGTCCAGTAGCCTATGCCTATTCATACCTCTCTCTCCCAAAACCTGAAACCACTGATATTTTTCATCTCTGTAGATTTGCCTTCTCCAGACTGTCGTTTATTAATTGACCTCAGATTGGCTCTTTTCATTTAATGACATGTGTTTAAATTTCCTATATAGGTGTTCATAGCTTGGTAGACTTAAAAAATTTTTGTTATACAGTTTTTTAAAAAAACAATATAAATTAACGTTATTGTCTGGATATTGTAGACTTCATTTATTTATTCACCTAGAGAAAGTCAAAGAAAAAAGTGTCAAGCTACAATTAACAAATTTTTGGTCCTTGTTCCTTTTTTTGTTATGGCAACTGTAGTTTTTTGTAAATATTCTCTATCAGATTGTGATGATTCCTTTTTATTTCTAATTCACCAACAGGCATATGACTTTATCCATTGTTTTCTGCTTTTATTACTATGATCCATGTAATCCTTCTAGTTAATTTATGCGTTATACTGGTTTTCTAATATTAAATTCACCTTTGTGTGTATCTGGAATAAATCCCCCATCAGTGTGATTTGTAATTCTTTGGAATCTGAGATCCAAGGTGGATTCAATTTGCTAATATTTTATTGAGATTTTTGCATTTATATTTATGAGTTATATTGGTCGGTAATTTCCTGTTAGAATGTTTTGGATATAAATTGTATTCTGTATATCTTTCATATGTTTGTTTTGAGTATTAGGATTATTATTATGCTGGCCTAACTGTGTAATTGAGATGTTTCCCTCTGCGTGTTTCCTGGAACAAGTAAGGGTGCAATGGAATAATTTCTTCCTCAGGTATTTGTTGACACTCACCAGTAAACACATTTAAGCATGGTGTTTTTAGGTTATTACTTGGTGGAAAATTATTGCTAGTTTAATTTTTAGTAGTTATAAATTTAATCACATTATCTCTTGGTGTTATTTTGATAGTTTCTGTCAAGAATTGATCTGTTTCACTTAGGTTATCAAATTTGTGGGCATAGAGTTGTTTATAATTTTTCTTTGTTAATCCTGGGGACTTGGGATTTAACTTGATACTTCCTATTTCTGTTACTAGTAATTTGTGTTCTATAAGGCTTTTCCCCCTCGAATGACTTTGTCAGTTTTATTGATCTTTTCACAGTATTGATGTTTCTCAGTTAATTTGATCTATTTCTGTTTAATTTAATTTAGCTTCTTGTTAGAGGAAGAGTACAGGCAAAATGGCAGCAAGTTGGCAGGCAGGCAGGAAGATAAAGGAGGAATAAGCAATTTTTTTGTTTTTATTTAGTTGTACATTTTGGTTCTTAAACCTGGTCTGGGGTGTGAACCTAGGTATTTGAGATGTATATGGACTGAACTTAGGCTAGAGGCATGGACCAAAACACCAAGCCATCAGACCAAATCTCCGGACCATGCTTTTATTATAATTTTTAATATTTCTTTTCTTCTCTTTACAATGGATTTAATTTGCTCCCTTTTTCCATTTTCTGTGGTGGAATGTTAGATGATTTATTCATATTACTCCTTTATTCCTTTGTCTGCATTAATTGCTATAAATATCCCACCAACCACTTTTATGCATGTATTTCTCATACACATTTTAATATATAACTTTTTAATATTGTTCAGAATTGTTTTTATTTTTAGATTTTGTTATGTAACTCTCCCATGCTTAATTGCCACATGTTATCTTACATTATCTTACGTTACTGATTCCTAGTTTAATTCCATTGTAATCTGAGAGCTTGAGTTTTATCATTTCTATTCTTTAAACTTGCTGTTTTGTGACCCTGTTAGTGTTCCATATTAGCTTGAGAAGAATGTATATTCTGTTATTGTTGATGTTAATAGCTTATTAATGTCAGTAATATCCTATTGATTTCACTATGTCCTTGGTTTTGTGCCTACTGAATCTACCCATTCCCGATAGAGAGGTGTTAAAACCACAAACTGAAATAGTGTGTCGTTTATTTATCTTAACATTTCTTACTAATTTTTGCCTCATTTATTTTGATGTTCTGTTATACCCATAAAGACTATTTTGTCTTCTGAATAATTCACCCCTTTATTTTAATAAAATGCCTCTTTTGTTCCTTGATAGCTTCTCTCGCTATTAAGTTTAATGTTTTTTGACTTAACAGAACTACACTGTTCCCCTTACCTGTCATTTTGCTTTCTAAAGTTTCCAGTCATGAGAGTCTGAAAATATTACTTACAGTAAGATGTATTGCGAGACATATTTACATAACTTCTTAGAGGATATAAAATATCCTATTATTGTTTTTTTGTAGTTTATTGGTTATTGTTATTAATCTCTTTACCACCTAGAGTATAAATTACACATCACAGGTATGTATATATAAGTAAAATCAATATATCTACAGTTTAGTGTCTGAGATTGCCGCCATCCACTGCCATCTTGGATCATATCCCTCATGGATATGAGAGTAACTAATGTACTCCCACTTTTGTTATAGCTTCTTTCATCCAGTTGTTTTTTAGTATATATATTCCTTTATATAAATAGACTTTTTGTGTTTGAAGCCACATTCTTTCTTTATTTTTTATTCAATTCAATAATATCTTTTAATTGTTGTTTTTAGAACATTAACATTAAATAAAAAAATGTATTTTCAGAGTTCACCTTAGAGATTATGATATGTATTTCTAACTATTCAAAGTACACTTTGAAATAACACTATAACTTCTGAAAGGTACAAGAATGTATATTAACACAGCCTTCTCATTCTTTCCCTCTGTGTTATCATTGCTGTCTTTCATTTTGCTTGCATGTAGTATATACATATAAAAATATATATTCATAATCAAATATCTCTGCTTTTATTTTGAACAATTTATAATTTAACCAAGTATTAAATCAGTTGAGAATAAGATAAACACTATATATCTTATATAATACATAATAATCAACTCAAATTGAATTCAGGAGTTGAACTTAAGACTTAAAAATGTAAAACTCCTAGAGGAAAACATAGAAGCTACATGGTATTAGATTTGGCAGTGATATTTTATTTTGTCAACAACAGCAAAAGCATTTATAGGAAAAGTAAACAGCAGACTACATCAATCTAAAAGGTTTCTAAACAGCAGAGGAAACCATTTAGCAAAATGAAAAATGAACCTATGCAAAATGATAAAATGCTTGACATCTAGTAAGGATCAGTGTCTAAATCATGTAAATTATTCATGCAACAATGGCAAAGACCAAGTAATGCGATTTTTAAAATGGACAAAGGAGCTGTGCTGCTTTCCCAAGGAGGCATGTAGAAATAGCCAACACACGCATATAAAATCTTGAACCTCACTGATGATCAGGGAAATGCAAATCATGCCACATTGTGTATCACCTCTCCTCTGTTAGAATGACAGTCATCAGAAAGACCATGAGATACTTTTTGGCAGAATTCTAGAAAAAGGGAGCCCGTTTTGCTCAGTTAATGGAATGTAAATTGGTTGAGCTACTATGAAAAAAAATTAAAAATTGAACTGCATTGTGATCTAGCAACTCTTATTTCTAGTTATGTATCTATAGGAAACATAATAACTTATGAAAAGGTAGTAAGTACTCCATTATTTTGCAGTATTATTTACAGTAGCAAGACATGAAAGCAACAAAAACATTGTGAATGAAGAGAGGAAGATACATGATGTATACAGATAGAGGTAGATGTAGGGAATGAAATATTGCTCAGTAACTTTAGAAAATAAAGCAGTCCTGTATATGTAACATAAGTGAAACTTGAGGACTTTAACCTGTCAGCCTAGTCTAAAAAAGACAAATGCTGTATGATTTCATTTACACATTGACTGTTGGTTATTGCCTGAGGTGGACATGAATTAATATATTCAAAAGATAAAAACTTCCAAGATAAGGCCTGGAATATAGTGTGTAACACAGTAACTATATAATTAATAGTACTTATTATGTATTATAAAGTTACTAAGAATAGATTTTTTAATTATTTAAATTATTTCTGCGTGATATACATTTAGCTACACATATTGTAATCATTCTCAGTATATGCATGCATTAGACTACTTGTTGGCTATCTGAAACTAATAAAATGTGTCGTGTTATTTAGAGTTCAGTAAAAGAAGAAAAATATCACCATTTATCTATTCCCTTTTTCTGGTTTTCCCTTATCTACAACTTTCTGACATTTTCTTTCTCTCTAAAGAACATTTTAAATTTCCTTGCAGAAGAGTTAATTCTGTCAGATAGTTTTCTAAGTTTTTGTTTATGTAAAGCAGTCTTTTTCTCCTTTAATCTAAATGGATAATTTCCCAAGACAGTTTTAAGTGATGTGTCTTTTTTCCGTGAAGTCTTAATATATTTCATCCCACTTTCCTTTTGCTACTCAGTACTTAAGATATTTCACCACAATGTGTAAAAAGATAGTGTTTGGATTGTAATTATCTTTAACACAATATACGTTAGGTGTTTTTTCCCACTGGCTCCTTTCATTTGTTTTCCTTTAGTGTGTGTTTGTGTGTGTGTGTATAAATGCATATGTATGCAAGCATGTGTATGCATGTGTGTATGTAGTTTTAAATTCCCAGTGTGATTATGCTAACCTTACTGCACTGATTATGATGATCTTCAAGTCCTTTTCTTTCCTTTTAGTGTACTTGGTAATTTTAAGACAGATGATATACTGGGAAAATGTATAAAAGCTTTATAATACCAGTTAATGAATTGGTAAAGTGATTGAGTAAAATTAATGCCACTCACCCTCTCTTTTTTTCTTTCCTCTCCTTGAACAGTTAGATTCTGATAGTCCCAGAAGTTTAGGTTTGGGGGCAGATCTTGTTAAAAAACACAGTGCACTGGTAGGTTTTCATGAGGTTTTCCCCCTCCATTTGCAAAATTTGTAGAGGATTTCTCTGTGAGAACTCAACAGTCCGGGAGGTAAAATCCAAAATTCTGTCAAGATTTTCTCTATTAGAAAGTACATTTTTAATGCTTTAATTTTTCAACTTTTTTTTTCCATGAGGAAAAAAGCAGGTGTAAATGGAGAGGAAGGAGCATTTACTTACTTATTTGTTAATTTTGCCCATTCTACCCTTACCGTGGGACTCCCACACACACACGCCTCCCCAAAGTGAACCCAGGTGTTTGGGACAGTGCCAAAGCCACAGATTTAATACCTGAGTCACCAGCGTGAACCAGAAAGTGCATTTTCTAACTCTTGGGATATGTTCACTCTCAACTTCAATCACATTATCAGCCATAGTGTGTTTATTCCCACTGTGACATTTGTATCTGAAATTGCTTAGATTAGCTGTAATTTTCATCATTCATCTCTCCATTTTTGAAGGAAGAAATTTGCTCAGTATCTCTCCTTTTAGTCAAATTGTTGACGTTTTGTTTTTCATTAAAGGATAAAGTGGCTACTACATGCATTTTTATTTTTGTTTTTTAAGGAATGAAGGCAAGTAGGCAGACAGACAGAAGATGAAGAAGCACTTTATTTTATTTAGTTGTTCATCTTGTTTGTTCCCCCAGCCCCAGGTCTTGTACTGGGGACCATGGTTTGTATGTGGACTGCATTGAACCTCTACTGCATCAGGGCACACCTACTTGTGAGTTTCTTACATGCTCAACCAAGTCTTTGTCAAGCGTTTTAACTTGCATGTATTTTCCCTATTCTCTTAACTGTCTTTCCACTTTTTTGATGATGTCTTTGCAGTATAGAAGCTTCTTATTTTGATGGTCTTTTAGAGTTTCATTAACTCAACAATTTGGATTATTAATCTTTTAAATTAATTTTCTATATTGTAAAATGTAGGAATCCAACTTTATTCTTCTAAATGTAAATTTCCAGTTGAGGTAGCAACACTTCCTCATTGAACTATATACTTCTCCTTGCTACAAGTTTAACATACTTTTTATTTAGCATTTTCTTCTATTAGGGGAGCTTTGTGAATATTTTATTATTTATGTAGAATTTACTGCTTCAGATGTTAAATCCATGAGGAACTTATTAATGTTCTCTTAATATTTTTAGTATAATCTACACAGGAAAGGCCAGGTTGACTAAAGAAAATTATAATTAGAATACAAAATCTTAATATTTCTTTACCTACCTATTTATTTCTAGCTTTGGACATCTATATATGTGCCCTTTGCTAATTTAGAATTTGTGTTTTTACTTTGTTACTTGGCATTTACTAATAACTTTGATACTTGGTTTGCTAATCTGACTTTTTTTTCAAATCTTGTTGAATTGTGTCAAATGTAAGAACAAGTAAATTTTGTTTTTATAGAACAGTGTCTAGAGGGAAAAACAAATTTTGCTTTTTACTTTTTTTTTAGGACATAAAATAATATTCTAATAGAGATAGAGAATGTCTTTTTCCAAAACATTTTCCTGTTTTTATATATTATTTATGTTTTAATTTTTGCTTTTCTCTCAGATATCCTTGATCCTGGTTTGTTTATTTGATTTAAAGGAAAAGTACAGGCAGGCAAGAAAAGAGATGAGGAAGCTCTTATTTGTTTATTTAGTTCATCTTGTTTCAGCGAGAACCAGTATGCAAACCTATGATCTTGGGATGTTATATGGACTGCACACAACCCCTACTCGACTAATTTTAAATGAAATCCATCTACCATTGAAAATTTCTTGTGGTCCACTGTAAACTAGAAAGAGTATGTTTTTCTTATTTACATAATACCTCAGTTTTGGACTAATTGTGGCTGGTTAAGGAGGTTGAACATCTTACTCTGACTTGACTTTTTCTTTGTTTTGTTATTGTTGTTTTTAAGGAAAGGCGCAGGCATGCTCTGGTGGAGTAGTGGTTTGGATCAATTTCCTCTGAAAAAGCAAGCCATGGGTTTGAATACTGGGTCTGGGGCATGATAACCAGTGTCAACAACTAAATAAAAATAAAATAAAATACTTCTTCCTCCTCTCTCTTTTCCTGCCTGCCTGCTGACCTTCACTCCTGCCTGAACCTTTCCTTTTAAAAAAAAGAAAAGAAAAGATGCAGGCCAGTATGAAGGTGAGCAGAGACGGTATGCAGCAGGCAGAGAGGAGAGGAAGAAGCCCTTCATTTGTTCCATTTAGTTCATTTTGTTTTCTGCCAGCACTGGACACAAACCTGGGGCCTTGTATGTGACCTGCACCCAACTTTGACTTGACTTTCCTTGTTTCTCTGTTTATAATGTGGCCTTTGAAGGTATTTTCTATGAAATCTGCAGAATATTTAGTGTTTAAAACAATAACACTTATGTAGATAGGACTATTTTATTAATTTATTTAATAGAAAAAGTACCCTGTAATGGGTTACTACATTTGAATGGTTGTAATACATGGAAAGAAAATTAGAAAAGAGTATCTTTTCACACAAAGTCACTTTCACCTTTTGCTAATTATTATGATTATATTTTCTTGGGCATTTGCTGGAAGGCAATTTTAAAGATTCTGTTACATTTTTCTTTTTTATTTAGTAGGACACTAAATGTGAATGGTTTTATTTAATCTACAGGAAGAAAATGAGAGAAGAACACAGCATAAAGAATATTCTGATAATGAGTCTACAACTTCTGATTTGTAAGTAACATTTAGTGTTCAATCACTATTTCTATCCAAATAATGCATGAATTTTTATATTATTTTACTTTTTCAATTTCAGTTCTCGAAGAAGAAAAGGACCTTTTAAAACCATAAAATTTGGAACAAACATTGATCTATCTGATAACAAAAAGTAAGTCCTTCAGTTATATTTTCATGAACTGCAAATAGGATTAGAAGATTGGATGTTGCCTAATTTTGTATGTTTTTCATTACTGGTCTTTTCTTTAATGTTGACATAGAGGTTTTAGCTTTAAACACCAGTATTCTGAAATTTTTATTAGATTTGCAGGTGGATATTTGTTACTAAAGGATTAAAAACATTTTTAGAAAATTTAATTGTTACTTTTCCAATTCAAATAAAGATTAAATTTTTATGAATTTTTTCTTTTCATTGATTTCTGTTTTAAAATATTTTACTTCTAAAGTGTAATACTTACATTAAAACATAAGATTGTAAATGTTTTTCTGATTGAATAATAAGATTTTGGAGGTTGTGAATGATCACAAATATTTACAGCAAAGTCACACTTAACGATGTTTTTATATTTCAGATGGAAGTTACAGCTACATGAACTGACTAAACTACCTGCTTTTGTGCGTGTTGTATCAGCAGGAAATCTTCTAAGCCATCTTGGTCACACCATTCTGGGCATGAATACAGTTCAGCTATACATGAAAGTTCCAGGGAGCCGAACACCAGGTGACTCTTAAGAACTATCAATTGTATGTAATTTTAAAAAGGACTTATTAATTAAATGTAAAACATGCATATACAAACAGTTTCTATTTCTTTCCTTTTTTTTTTAGCAGTGGTATAGGAAGGAATAAAGGTGAACAGAGACAGACAGGCAGGAAGAGACATGAGGAGGTAGAAAAAAGCATTTTTCATGTTCATTGTTCATGTTCATAAAATTCACCTAACTTATGGTCAAATTCAGTATTCCTTATCATCAAATTCAATCAAAAATATTATCTATTAAAGCAATTTTAATGAGATGATGTATGTTTTACCTTTAAAATGTCTTTTCACGCAAATACCCACGAATTTTGCTAATTATACTTGAGCATATTTTATTGCACTTACGTTAATTGGTTGGAAGGCATTTTAAACATTCTTTCAGTTTTTTTGTTTAATATTTTCCTTTTGCCTTTGGTAATACTTGCTTTTTCCAGCTGAAGGTAAGTATGTCTTCTCAATTTCGTTTGTGTTTTTAGCATCATGGAAATAATTATCTTCATTTGCTTGAGGTTTGAAAATGGTACTAAGACCTACAGATGTTTGAGGGTATCAACATCTAGCTAATTTAACTTTTAATAGCAAAGAAATGCATAAATTAAAATGGTATTATTTGGAATCAACATTTTCAGGCACTTCCCTGTGTCTCAGTTGGCTAAGATAAACCTGGTCCTAATGATCCTTGTTTAAAACCTGATGACTGGGGTAAAAAATGCATGATGATGATGATGATTCTCTAAAATAATTTTTGAAAACTTGAAAGTCTTTCAAATGACTCCAATATTTTTTATAATATTACCTTAATTTTTTAAAGAAACATTATGGTAACTACAGAAAAAGAATATTTGCAGCCCATCAGTGTTTAGTAGCAAGTGGTTGATTTCAACTTCTTTAAAATACGCTCATTTAATTCTAATTCTTCAACCCATTCATATTTGAAATTGACACCTCAAATACTTAGTAGTTTTAGTAATACCTATTGAAGGTATCAAAGGACAAGAAAATCTTGTTATTCTTTTCTTGGTTTTTAAATTGACTATCAGTGTTGCTTCTAACATCATTTAGTCTGTTTTCCGCAAGAGTCTAAATAGTCTGAAACGTTTTTTTTTTTTTTTTTAATCTGAAAGTGTATCTATGCTTGCTGCATTAAACATGATTTAATTAACTTACTGTCTAAAAAACATTTTTCTAGCCTGGCCAGATAAATGTACCTCAGTGTGTTCTTGTATTCTCTCTCTCTCTGTCTCTCTCTGTCTCTCTGTCTCTCCCCATCTCTCTCTCTCTCTCTCTCTCTCTCTCTCTCTCTCTCTCTCTCTCTCTCTC
>RJWH01007778.1:0-36768 GCA_004363575.1 Solenodon paradoxus | reverse complement strand
CAAGATGAATGACTAATAAAATAAAATAAATAAAAATGCTACTCCCTGCACCTCTCTGCTTTTCTTCATTTCTGCCTGAATCTTTCCTTCAAAAAAGGAATACCATATCATAGCAAATTTTTACCAAATTCCTGATGTTCTTTAGTTAAATTTGGTTGAATTTATTGAGAGGTTATGAGAAACAGAAAAACTACTTTTCCAAGCCCTGTGGTGATATAACAGCAATATCCTTACAGCAGTTTAAGTGACTTGGTGGGAATTTCTAATATGATTCCAATGACTTCACCCAATTTTAATCACAGCTTTGTGGATACCCTTCTGTGTTTGGGTCTACTTGTTTGCTTCTGAACAGCACTATACAGCAAAAGTGAAGTGATATAAATTATGAAATCAGAGAAAAATGCTATAAATCATCCTACTCAGTGCTGTTCCTCTGTACCTGTCTTCTTATTCAGTGAAGCAGTCATGTGTGATATAATACATGGAGGCCCATGTGGGAAAAACCTAAAGAAATGCTACGATAAATCTTCCGCAAATAACTGAATTCTTCAAAATGCTACTTGAGGGGACTATAAAATGTTCTCTCAGTCAAATCTTGAAGACTCTTTAGGTTTGACTTATACTTGGTTGCAATCCACGTGATACTTTGGTTTCTTTGTGAAGAGTAACTGGTAGAAATAAGTGTACAAGAACCCATATTTTTCTATTATACCATCATACAACAATGAAGGCAAAAATTTAGAACTTGGGCTGTCATAGGCATTTGCAATAAGGAAAATATTTATGCTCTTGAAAACAGCTTCTCCTATAAATAGCTGCTGATAAAGTGGAAATACATTCATATTCTTTTATATATGACCATTTCTCCTTAATTTACATAATTATTACAATAAATCTGTAGATATGAAACCAAAGAGGGGTTAACTCAATTAAAACACTGCATTTTATGTTCAGCTCTTTTATAATGAATTTGAGAAGCAAAGTGTTAAAATAATTTTTCCTTGAAAGAGAAAGGAGCTAGACTCTTAAATATGTGCACTTTTCTCTTTTTCATAATCTCTTCATGTCAGTCCACAGAGCTTATGATAACCTGGGTGAAATGCTCTAATTGTCAGTTTTGTACATTGATCCCTCAATGCCTAAGAGCAATAATAATTAGTAAGTACCTCACACTGTTAAGGGTTTCAGTACATTTATACTTTATATTCGTGTTTTCTTCCATCATCTTCATTACATAAGGGAATTCATGACTGAATCTGACTTTACATCAGACCTGAGGACACAGCCTCAGTCCTTATCACTCACCAGGCAGAAAAGGGACATGGATCCAAACAAAAAGCATGAATCAGCAGAGCCCCAGCATAGCCCAGTGAGTCTTCAGGGTGATGGTTGACAGAGGGGGATCTTTGAAGACCTTCAATATGAACACAAATGTGACAACAGAGGTAGCCCAATTGGTGGACACCAATATGCAGAATTTCAGCACAGACACCTAGGAAGTTAATTTTCCTTTAATGTATTTCTGACCTTACATTACTAATTCTTCTCTCCTCCAATTTTAACTTCATATTTATCACTCAAATTCAGTCAGGATGTGGATCTCTCCAACAGCTGCCTTAAGCACTCCACAACTGCATGAAATGATGGTTATGATGGCAACTATAATATTGCAACACTTTACTCATATTTTTCTTGTCACAGACTTTGCATTATGTGCTATAGAAGTATTTAATTTACAATGCATAAAATTAACAAGATGTAGGTGTGTGGCAATCCTTATATACTTGAGTAAAGGGCATAATTCTACTTATTAGTTATTTTGAATGATAAAATACATGTTGCCTGTTTTTAATCTAAAAATAGGACTCTATCAACAGGACATCGAAAATCATTCCCTGCCACCTAATCTGTTACTTCTATCTTGCTGTAGATTTCAGACAGGGAAACAATTAATTTTCCTTTTTTTCTGTTTTCCCAGCACTGTTGGCATAGTGAACGCGACTAAAACCAAATATTAATTTATCTATTAAATGTTGGTTACCTTTTTTTCTTGATGCCAGATAGAAGACCTTATTGCCTTTTAAATAATGCCTTGAGAAATCATGGCGTAGACTTAATATAACTTTATCTCTGAACAAAATCTAGCATAGTGGAGGAAGAGAGGAGGCATACCTTTATTTCCTAAATTTTTGAGTAAATTGAAATATTTTCTCAAAACCAATATGACTGAACTTTGATGGAAGCCTTTTCCTAGTCCAGCCATGAATAAAGCCCTAGCTCAATATTTGATACTGTCCTGGGAAATGCCCTGGTATTTCTCTCTTCTTCAAGTATTTAATAAGCACCACAAGAGAATGTTTTCAGCATTACTTTTGTGATCTTTGCTGCAGGACCATCATTACAATGGTAGCGAATCTCTGAAGTTTGAATGTGTTCTATGATGCATGTTTTATCTCCTACATAAGATAAATGTCATCCACAGAAACTTCAAAATTCATAAATGAAGAGTGTCTTGTAAAGTATCTAGCAGTTATTGTTGAGGGATAGTTTTATTCCTGGGAAAGCCACAACATGGTCCATCAGGTCAAAATTGAGATAAAAATATTCAGTGAATAATAGACATATGAAAAGAAACCAGTAAGAGCAATATTTTAATAGACAAAAGGGTACCTGAATGTTCTACTATTTATTGTTAGGTTTTTAAAAGTCTCAGCGCACTAGATTTATTATTTATTTCAAATGATCTCCGTCAGCTTTGCTCCAGTGAAAAATGTTGATCCTACCAGGTCTCTAAATGATGAATAACTCCTATTTTATAAAGAAGTTTCTTAAATACGTTAATCATTTTACATTAGAACCAATGTAAAGATATTAGAGGTGGAGTTTACAGCCAATTGTCACTCAGCTTCCTTTTATTTGGCCCCCAAATTAAAATGTCCTATTTTGTTTCTAATATCTTCTTTGGGTGGATAATGTTGTTGAGCCATGACAGAAAGTTGAAAAGGATTGAACCAGGTTGTTTGTCATTCAAAGAAAATATGGTTATTATTCTACCAAAAGGGCATTTCTGAACAATCTACATCCTACTGTGAATAAAACAATACGAATTCTTTTCCTCAGGGAGCTAAGCCTGTAGCTAATACCCCATGGAGTTAGTACAGTTTGAATTACAGAAATGTTACTGACTTACTTAACCATGAATATGATATATTTTCTTATTGTTTATGGCAGTCATTTATGGCTGTGAACTATTCTCTTAGAAATACTTTGTAGCATCCCCTCTCTTTGGGTTGTTGCATTTCAATAATTGGTTTTAAAAATATTTTGACTTCCTTCTGGTATCTTCTTTAAGCAATTGATTATACTTGAATGGGTTGTGTTATTAGTTGATTGCTCTTCAATTTCACATATATATACAATTTCAGTTTTGCTCCTATTTTGATTCCTAGCTTCAGAGTATTGTGGTTTGAAAAAGATAATTGCCATGTTTTTTTATTTTGCTAAGTCTTGTTTGAGACTTATTCTGTGCATTGTCATGTACGATGCTCCATGGGTACTTGAGAAGAATATGTATTCTTCTCTATATAAGAAGTCTTTATACACTGTTAAGTTCATTTATTATATAATGTGGTTGACTTCCAATGTTTATTTACTCACTAATGCATGGAATATCTATGTTTTGCTGCAAGTCATTTTATATTATTCATCAAGAATTCTCAGAGCCAGAGTAAAATATAGGTCGCAAATGGCCATCACTACTCTATACAGCTCTCTTTAAAATATAAAAAATGGGGGAAAGTGAATTTATTGAAAATATATGATCTCTTAACACTAAATTAATTAAAGACAAAAACATTCCTAAGCAAGGTAACTTTTTTTGAAGAGTGTAAACTAGAAATCACTGGGAACATTTACTGAATTTAGGAAGAGAAATGCTACAGTTTAGTGTGATGTTAATGGAAACTTCATTTTGGTGGAAGACAAACCATGATGACTTCTTCTGACTCTATGTAATAATCCATAGTTGGAAGTATTAATATAGCACTGGGAAATTTAACCATGTCTAGTTCTTACGTATCAAAATTTTGCTGAAATAATTGCAGTATAAGTCTTAAAATAAGTTGAGATAAGATATCTGTTCAGAGTCTTCTGTTGAGTAGAGACCACTTTCTAATACAGTGTGCTGTCCTGGTGAGAAGTTTCTGATACACTTTTGATAACCACCTTCTGAAACAAAGTGTTTGTGGAGACACATTCCCTTACCGTATCCTAAATGTGGTGACTTGCTTCATATCAACACATCATGGCTAATGTGAAAGATGTCAGTCATGAAATCAGACAGAATAATATTCTATCATATTCTTAGGTGTGGTTTATCATTGATCTTTTTGTTTATGGAGACCAGTTTCCACAGGTGCATGCAGCAAAGAACTGATGCCAGCCTCTGAACAAAATTCACAAAAAACGCATCCCTCCAAAAGCTACATGAAGGGATTTCAAAGAAGTTCTCCCAATAAAATGTTGAAGACCATGTAGACCTAGCTGACACCTTAATAGCAGACACAACTACGTGATACTTTATTTAAAATTATCTCTCTGCATATATTAACTGTTTTCTGTTGTATTACATAAATTAAAAATTGGAAAAATAAGAAAAATATCTAACATTAAAAACTAAGTCTTTTCAGGGATGCAATCCTTTAGAATTGCTTTATCTAAGAAATTGGGCATACTAACAAAAACTCGATTTGAGGTATACAGGATAACAAATACATCTTATGTATTTTTCATTCCTTTTTTATTCCTTTATCCTTTACTAAAATTAATCCGCTTCACCCTGATGTCCCCTAGCTCTCCACCATCTCTTCTGCACCCTCTGATTTCCTTTTTCCTACTAAAAGCCTACTAAAAGTTGTTTGATATTCTCTTTTATTGATACCAATACATCTCAATGAGTAATGCCAGAAGATGCTTGTCTATATCCTTCTGGATCATCTCACTAAGCATAATTCTCTCCAAACCCATCCATATTGCCATGAATGGGAGGATTTCTCCCTTGTGATGGTCACATTGGATCCATTATATATAATATACATAAATTATATCATTTTTGTACATGTATACGTATAACACATTTTTTCATTCACTCATCTGTGGATGAGCACTTAATTTGTTTTCAGTTAGTGCCTACTGTAAATAATGCAGAAACAAACATGGGGGGTATGTGTATCTCTTCAAATAAGTGTTGTGTTTTTAGGTAAATATCCAGTAGAGTAATAGCTGGATCATATGGAATTTCCACTCTCAATTCTTTGAATAATGTCCATACTTAGAAAGCAAGCTTGATTGAGGAAGTTGAAATGTGTTCAGATTCTTGTTGTAGGTAAGACCCAATTTGTAAAAATTTACTTAATTAACAGTTTTGTGATGTGAAAATCTAAAGGTCGTCAATTCAATTTAGAAAGACTCTGTATTTTATGTTGAGTCCTGTGATTAGTCTTTTGAAGCAAAGTGTAAAAAGGATCTCTTAAGAGGAATAAGGGTTCAGATCCTTCTAAACACACATACTTCTTTTTTTTATATTTTCTTACTTGTAAATCCATAGAAATTGGGAGAACAGGGACCAGTTGTGCTAATTGTCTGTTCTTTGCATTGATTCTTCAAGAACAGAGAGGAGTAATAATTAGCAAGTGCTGTCTTCCAGTAAAGGTTTCAATACAGTTATGTTTTATACATGCAACTTTGTTTTTACATTCTTCTGCCTAAGGAAATTCATGCCTATGTTTTACTTTCCACCATGAACCTCTGAGTACAGAGACAGCCTTCATCACTCAGCAGAAAGGATAGGACTGTGGATTCCAAATCCAAGTATGAGGCTGTTGGGACTCAGCAAAGTCAAGTGAGGTCCCAGGGTATTGGTGGATAGAGGGGCATCTTTAGATAACATTAATATTAAATCTAGAGTAAATATTGCAATACCCTTTGGAAGGTTTCAATATTAGAATTTCAACTGGTAACACATGGACCTTTTACCTCCACCACTTTTAGTTTCCATTAACCACAGGAGAGCAGGAAGTGGACTGCTCCCAAAACTTCCTTAAGCACTCCACATTTATGTGGTGGCTATAACTATTATGGTGATGAGTACTACAGCTATAATATCATTAAACTTTGCTGATGGCTTCCATATGACAGGCTTTGAGTGTAGCTACATAGCTTTTGAACTTTTATATTTATTTTTACTGCGTTATAGGATAAGACTATGTGTACAATCAAACTTGAATCTTCAAAGCCAGATACTTTAAAAGGCACACTTCCATCCTTCCCTCTTTCATTTCTCTTTATTCAACATCCACAGCATGGAGACAACTAAAACAATATTTGCATATATACTCCTTTAACCCCCTTCTGGTAAAAATAATTTGATTCTATAAAATAAAATTATTTTTATTTAATTTGGTTCATTTATTTTCTCTTCCCTTCATATCATGTATATAAATATATGACAATGTTTTTCTTTCACCCTCTGGTTTATCTTATATGTACTGTAGATGATAAACTTTATGCATTATATACAGATATTGATTTACTATAATGAATACCTTAAACATATGATGTTTTGTGGTAGTTGTGGTAGTGTCATATACTCAAATATTTTTCTCTAGACATTGCTATTCATTAACTCATTATTTTGGATTAATACAACATAGTCTATAAATCATCCTAACACTGAATGTTTATGTGTCTGTGTTTTCACATAGTTGGGGATGCTATTTATGACTAAAATGAATGCAATTTTGTTATTCTTATCAGGGTGTCAAATTAATCCAACCCTGAGGAGAGTGTTATGGGATTCTCCGAGCTATAACCATATTGGACATAAGGGTGGTAACATGGAAACGTATTATTTGGATCTGTTAACTCTATGAGGTGTGACCATACCCCTCTATGTTCTGGGAAGCAACATACAAGCAAATACTCCAGGAAGATAGTGTCAATGTTTAACAAAATGGAATAATACTCAGCTGGTGTTGTGTAAACTTTATTGGTTTGGAAAAAAAGCACTCACATTTGATCAGCATCAATGCGAGAAATGATGTACTCTGCATAAAAGTTAAGGAAACACACCAAGAGTTTAAAAACTGGATAGATTTTCCTCTCAAATGCCAAGAAATATATCCAATTTTAATCTAGTTTTCTTTTTGTTAGAGTGTCCAATGCCTACAATTTGTATTCAGCCCTTCTCTTTATATTCCTTGTAAGTCATTTTTATTCTTTAAATGTCTCTAGTGCATTTGGAGTTCCTATGTATCAAATTATGTAACTCCTTTTACCTTATTTTGTTTTGTTATCAATAACCAGTGTTTATTCCATTTCCTTATTTATATTTTTATATTTTGTAGCTTATTCAAGGATACTTACTTATCTTGTCCCAATTTATGAAACTTTCTAGGTGTATTTTCAAGTTAATATCTTCAGTGTTTCAGACCTACTCCATGGTAAAATTTTTTAATACGGATTATATGCCTAATGCTTAAATTAGCTTGCTTTAAGACTTTGTGTTCCAGACATGGTACATATTTTTCTTAGTATAGTTCTTTGCCTACTGAATTCTCTTTTGACAAATGCATAGGTAACATTAGTAGAAGAGATATAAAAGTTTCTTCTCTTAGAAGTGTAGATCTCAGCATGTAAATCTCTCCTCTTTCACACATACCTTCCTCATCCCATTCCTCTCCTGTCTCTCTAAATGGTTGCTTTCATGAGGAGCCATCCAATGTACCTTATCACCATACAAACAATACATATTAATCTGAGTACACACAGAGATCCAATATAGTTTAAATGAACAACCAATCATGGTAAGTTATTTACTTTGATCCACTGTCATTATAAAACAAGAGTTTTATTTGGGATGAGACACAAGACTCGGTGGGTACATTATAGAGACTCTGCTCTTATGTCTGAGTTAATAATTTATTGAAGCTTCTATATGAGGTCACTAATTTCTAGAAGGAACTATCAAGACAGAACAAATGCATCAGGATGCTGTGAAGTTCAGATTAAGTCTGGGCAGTAGGAATTAGCTGGAAAGTATTAGTTGTCATCAGGCAGCAAAGTCATGGTCAAGACAGAATATAAATAAAAGAGAGGATGTTTTTCATGGTCCAATTCCTCACTCTCTATGCTAAATGTGGTGAATTCTGCATAAAAAGTAAAGGATACCACTTAGAATATAACGGAAGTCAAGTTGTCTTGAAGAGTATAGAAAACGCTCTTAGTGGGTCTGAAATGATATAAGCACTGAAGGAATTTGACTGTAATGAGTGTTTTACATTTGATTTGCTGAATATTTAGTCTACATCTCAAATATTTACACTGTCTCTTCTTGCTAGAAGAGACTCGTACTCACTCTTCTTGCTAGAAGAGACAGGACCCAAATTTTGTTTATTAGAGTAGAAATATTACTAACCTATAACATTATACTAGTTTTAAGTAATAGCATAATAATGAAATTCAAATATTTTACAGACTTACTACCAAAATAATTATAATCAACATTCAGCACCATAAATGAAAAATATTTTTGCTGTTATGAAATTGTTTATGGTCTACTGTCTTATCAACTGTTATTAACTATATTCTGTTATTAACTATATTCACCACACTGTACATAAATCCTAATGAATTATTATATTTTGTAACCTGGGAGATTGTGGCTTTTATATCATGTTGACAATAAGGAAAAGAACAATTGGTGTAGTTAAAAAGTATTACAAAAATATAGAAAAATGAATTCTGACCCTTTTATTACATAATTCTCACAGGGTGATTATGAATAGCTGAGTTCCAGTATATATTGTTCTGCAATGAGATTAAATATATTAATATTGACTGACTACTGTGTATTTTATTTATATTTTTCTTTTAAATAAAATATTTTATTCCTTTTGTATTATTTTAAAAAGAGCACTGATATTGTAGTGTGACCAGGTTTTTAAATCTCTGAATATCCTTGTTCTTCTCATTTGTTTAGCCTCCCATTTCCAAAGAGTTCGCCTATAACAGGATGAAGTAAAAGATAATGAGAAAATATAATATTATATATAATATTATATAAATCTGTGTTTATCACAGCAAAGATGACTGCTACATACCTAAAAAAATTCAAGTGTGATCTTTGTATGAATAAATTAATTGTATCTGTAGATACACTGGTGTGTACTATTTACTCGTACTCACTCTCATTTGTTTTTTAATTGGTGTCTCTGCTATGTGGAACCACAACACAATCCAGCAAATGTCTTGGAATTTAAACTCATGGGTATCTCAGGTGACCCATATCTACAGCCATTTATATTCTGTCTGTTCTTGTCCATGTACCTGGTCACCATCATGGGGAATCTGCTCATCATCCCGTTAGCATTGACTCCTTCCTCGACACATCCACGTATTTCTTCCTTTCCATCCTTTCTTTGACTTATATTGGTTCACTTCTACCACAGTTCCAAAAATGATTTTGGACTTTCAAACTTAGATCAGAATCATCTCTTAAGCAAAATGTTTGATCCCATTGTCTTTTAATGTATTTGGCTATTTGGGCAGTGAACTCCTCACTGTGATGACACATGGCAGATTTGTAGCTATATGTCATCCCTAACTATCCAGTCATTAAGAATCCCTGACTGTATAGTCTGCTGATTCTAGTGTCTTTTATTTTGATGAGTGTTTTGAACTTCCCAAAGCAGTGTATAGTGATATCACAACTTAAGTTTTGTATATATGTAGAAATATATACTTTCTTCTGCGAGAACTCCTCAGCTCCTTATGGTTGCCTGTGGGGATACCCCCACTAAAAACCTATTAATATGTAGGATTGGTGCCAACTTTGGTTTATTCCAGTCTCAAGGATTCTCTTCTCTTATATATGAATTATTCCTTTAATTTGGAGAACCCCATCAACAGATGGGAAGTATAAAACTTTCTCCACAAATGGATCTCACCTGTCATTTTTTTGTTTATTTTATGCAACAGATATTGGCATCTAAATTCACCTATCTCACATTCTCCCAGGAAGGGAAGAACTCCCTCATTTTGTTTGCAGTTGTCCCTAAGCTGAACGCCTTCACCTACATTAGCCCAAGGAACAAGGATATCAAAACATACTTGGAGAGGCATCTCAGAACAGTATGCTCTCAATATTTAGTTAATATTGTGACCTGAGGATCTGATATCAATTGGAAAACAGGAATCTTGGTCAAATACATGTTGATTGTGTTCTTGATTTACATATACAAAAATTGCTTATTTGGCACATCTTTAAATTCATTGAGGGATTATTCTGGAATACAGTATGTACCAAATGTGTTCCACATTTAAGTCCTTCCCTGTTTTGTTTTTTTCTGCATTTCTCACCTTCGAATCAGGCATAGGGAACAAATGAACAAATATCTTTTTAAACATGACCCTCATTGATTCATTTTAACTGGATTAGAAAATGAAATAAGCATATTGATTTTTTATGTGCATCATGGGTGTATCTAATATTTAACCAAAGTGGAGAAGTAGGTGTTTTGTCAGACTTTTCATCCAAGAATGACTATGCCATGGGTTGTTTATTGTTGTTGATCAGATCCTGATGATACGAAGTGTTCAGAGTTCATATAGGAGAATATATGAGTTTGCGTCATCCTGCCAATATACTTAAACCAAATTTTGGGTAATATTTTTTTTCACATATCTGGTCCCTCCACACTCTACGGTTGGTCAAATAGGCTGGTTATTATTTCACATTTTTCTGCTTCAAATTATATCATCTAAACATAGCGTTGTGAAACTGGGAGGGGAGATCTTTAAACTATTGCTATAATATTTTATCTGGCTTTTGAGTTTCTTCCATTTGGATAATCACTGAATGCTCAACTAAGCACATTTTCTTTCTTGAATTTTCTTTTTCACTAATGATTTATCTAATATATTATGTTTAGTTATTTAATATAACATTTGGTTTATTCCTTCTTAAATAATAGCCTGGGAACTAAAACTATGTTGTGAGAAACTACAATTAAATGATGGAAAAGTGTGTGGAGAGAAAAAAAGGTGTCATTTTTGCCAGGTTTTATATTATGTTTAAGTAAAAAGTCATTCAATTTATATGTGGCTCTAATTGTTCCTATAGATCTGTAAGCACCTGATCTTTTACAGGTTAACTGTACATTTTAATTCCTCAGTGATTGCAAATGATTGTGCTCAGAAAAAATATTTCTTTTCTGGTAACAACCTCTTTAGCAATCCAAATTGTAATCATACGTTTTTCTCTTCTGTCATAATCAACATGATCTTGACACCTTTAGTATTCTGCACACCTTTGTATATAGTAGCCATTCATTTAGAGGTGCTAAACATATTTTCTGAGGGAGAAAATTGGGACTTGTGTAAAAATCTCCAATAACTAATTTAAATTTACTCAAATTTTTACCACTAAAGAATATTACCTACCAACTTTCAATGAACTTCGATACTTAAAATGTGCTTTAACATGCATGCCAGAGAAAACATTTTATTTTTTTTCAAATGAGACCTGGAGCAGCTCATTATGACGAATTAATGACATTTATTTTATACTTATACAGGAATTCAGCACACCTTTACTTGGCAAAATGTTGAATAAATAGTTCACATTCATTTAGATGCAAGTTGTAGAGAGGTCTGGAGAGAAATACATTTTTTAAGAAATTGAGGAAATCCTCTGGTCCTCAACCAAAAGAATTTTGTCAATAGTCAAGTGAGGTGCTTGAAATCAATGACTCGTATATTCAAGTTTTGAGATGACTGCTGCCCTGATCTAAGTTTTGTATGTTGACATCTCTGAGACTCTTGAACATATTTAAACAAACTGTCAGCATAATATCAAGAGAGTAGTTTTCTAATATAGCAACAAATATGAATTTGAAAGTGAATGAGAACCTGGATAGTTATTCAGAATAACAGATATTCATTTCTTAAAAATAAGACCAAACTCCAAATAGGTCTATAAGAAGAAACAGAAATTTGTCCTTAGAGATGTAATATCAACTGAAAATTAGAAATACTCTCATATTCTTGGTACAGAAATATCTAAGTCTCTTTATATTGTTTTTTTAAAATTGGTGGCTTTGAAGATATAAAAGTTATACATTACTATCTCTAAATGCATGGGAGTTATATGATAAAATAAGCAAGTTGGTGGATAAAACTGAGGAAAATATATTAGCCATCTAATAAGGGAAAACAAGAAGTTCTACGCTGTTACAACTATATTCGTTTTTCTCCTTACAGATACCATTGCAATTTCAAATCCTCAGAGGTTGCAAGATAGACTATTTGGCTATTTATGTAATTTGTGCATTGAACACTCAGCTATTATGAGTGGACATAATCATCTCTTGATTTTCACACCCTCAGTGAATGTGAAATTCAGTAGTTTCAAATGTGTATCTTCTCCCAGAATTGTTTCCTGACCCAGACAGTACATATGTCTCTCTACTATTCTTGAAAAAAGTTTCTGTCCTAATCCAAACCAAGAGTGAAGGGGCAGCAGATCTACTTTCCTCAGTCCTTATCCAGCAGAGACAGAGTGTAGTTGAGTTAATGCCAAGTACATTAAGAAAAATTGAATGCAATGGTGATTGGGTGATTGGTGATTCTACAGATTTAGCTGGGGTTTGGAATATTATTACCACTGCATCTTATCACGATCAGGATACTTGGCACAACCAGACCGGAGGGCATCAAATTACAAATATTCAGCTGAGAGTACTCTAAAAGTTGTTGGTTAGTTTAGGCATCTCAGAATTATTACTTCAATTTCTAGTTTTCTATCACACTTATTCCATCTCCCACAGGCATCACTGTCACCATAACAGGAAACAAGTTCCTCTGAATAGTCATAGAAATGCTCCAAACTATAGTGTTGTTTTTGTGGCTGATGATGAAGAGAGAGAAGGTCAAAAAGGAATTGGTGAGAAAGAAGTAACGGCAAGGGTAAAAGAGAAAGGAGAAAGCAAAGGACAATGTAGAAACAAACAGTCAAAGGATAAGGATGAGGAGAAGAGACAAGGGAAGATAAGGATAGAGGAGGAAGAAGAGAAGGAGAAGAGGAGAGGAAGATAAGGTTGAAGAAGACAAAGATATAATTTAAAAATATAAATGGTTATGTGGGGATACCAAATGTCAGGTCCTGAATTAACTCTTAAATGTAACTTGCTACATTTATCTGCATTACTGTCTCCCAAAGAAAGCAGCACACAACAGTTGAGGATAGGAGCAAAATATTTTAATGTAATTTTCTTCAAGAACCTGGGTAGAAAGGGGTAAAACAGGTTTGAATCCAGTGAATTACCAATCACATGACACCTATTTCTCCTGCCTCTCTGCATTTCTCATCCCTGTCACTTCAGAAAGGGACTCCTGCTCTTTTTAGCAATACATGTGCTTTTGTTTTAGGGGGATACATAATAGAACACAGCAGAAGACAATGGATGAAACCTGATCTAGGAAGGATGGCTAGAATCAAGACGCAGTTCACAAAAAGTGCCAACTTAAAATAAATAATGGCCTCAAATTTCTGGCCTCTAGAATTTGACTTCACTATGCACTTTCTTGAACCGGGGCCCTTGGATTGTTTCTGGAATGTGTTCAGTGGACTTATTTGCAAGGCCACCAGTATGTATCGAATCATTTATTTATGATTCCCCAGAGTATATGTATTGCTCAGCACAGACTAGGATTTAAGAACAAGCACAATTTCTGCAAAATATTGATTTGATCCTCTGAGGTTCTCAGAAACAAAGTGTAGGCAAAACATACACTCTGGTCAATTAATAGTAAAATTAAACAAAATGAAACATTGCTTGGCTCTTTCTATGTATGAATTTTCTAAGTGTCTGTCACTTTCCATTTAATACTATCTACCATACATAATTTTAAAAATTAGAGGTTTTCTGAAAATATGAAAGACAAAAATGAAAATGAAAGTAAGTTGTATTATGCGAACTGAGACACACTTTAGGATTTCCATCATTCCATGAATGAATCTGAGACATGGGAGGCTTCTACCTCTCTTCCATATAATAAAATAAAAGCACATACAATGTTTTTTTGAGTTTCATTTTATCACAAATCCACTCTTCCAGTAATTATTCAAATTTTGATTTAAAAATCAGGATGAAGTATTTCTTTAATTCTAATCTCTGTTAGGTGCTACTAATGTCCTAGAAATAAATGTTATTCTGTTTTAATTTTTAAAGAAAAGTTCAGGCATGAACAGGCATAAGCATAGGCAGTGAGGCAGGAAGAGAGAGGAGGAGGAAGCATTTATTTATGTTTACTTATTTATTCATCATGGTTGCTCCCCCAGCCACAGTACATGATCCTGGGCTTTGGGATGCATGTGGACTTGGCACAACCACTACTCCATCAGGGCACACCATAAATGTCAGTCTTTAGAATTCCAGGTAAGAAATAACAACATAGACGGTTAGATTTTCACATGTCCCACATTCAATGGGGAAATGACATACAACTCAGGCAAATGTCTCCTCTCTCTCATCAGGAAAGAGAGCCCAGCATCAGAGCAGAATTTTTTTCAAGTCTGCTTTAGTCCCTACTTAGCAAAAAGAGGCAAAATCCTAGATTAGTTTTCTTGGGATTTGAGGTGCTCTCTGTGATTTAGGGGAAATGGCTACATCATTGCATGAAATTTCCTAAATGTGTATTGTAGATTATAGTATTCTCTATGAATACCAATGCATTTTCAGCCCTTTTTGGAATCTGAGAGCTAAAGGAATATTCTGTGCTATGGAATAGGAGTTTTCACATGCAATTATAATGGAAAAAACATTGAAAGACAGACTTGAATGATCTTTTTTATTCTGTACCTTGACAATAAGGGAAATTTAGTTGACTTTGTGTAAATTTTATATTGTGAAAATGAATGTGACATTGAAAGTTATATTGCAAGTGTCAATTTCACTATGTTGGCAAATATCTTTCAAACATATTTGCTTTGGAAATTCTCATATGTGTGAAATGGAGAGTAGCACAATAATTTTATTAGAAGAATTACAATATTTAAAGAAAAATAAAGTAAAGCTTTTCTCTCAGGAAATAGTATATATCATCTAAAGTAATTAAATAGATTCAGCTACCTCACAAAGCACCAAAGCACCTTTTGTACAATGAAAACTATCAAAAACAATATATGTATTTAGGTAAGTTTTCAAGAAAATTTTACAGTTACGTAAATCAATATCAATATATGGAAACAATGAAAAGAAAATACATTCGCCTAATTCATGACTGTGTTTGCCTTTGTAAATGGTTCATTCAGAGATACAAAGAAACACCCAATTTTTATTGTCTTTAAATGAATTCTGTATGATTAAATATTTATATCTTTAATATGAATACTAGGCAATATTGCCAATGGATAACATTTGTTGAGCATATCTACATGTTTTGGAAAATCTTATTTGTGTGTTAGAGTAGCATAAGAAGTTCATTAAGAAAATTATAATGGAAAAGTGAAATAAAATTATTCTCTCAGTGATACTATACATCATCTAAAATAATAGAAATTTATGTTACTTCATAGAGAGCCTTAAAATACTCTGTTTCAATATGCTAAAATGTTATAGCAATGTAGACAAAATAATGAAACTATTAGAAAAATAATGTTAGTTCAGCTTAATAAACCTGTGTTACAGATGAGTAAACTACCTAGGTGTTTATAATATTATAATCTGTCTTTTCCCATTTGACTTTTGCAAAATTATGTTTTTATCTACCAAGAGAAATACAGACTTAAGTTGCCTTTAGGTAGCTGAATTTAGGGAAAAAACAGCTTCTTTATAAGAATTTATTAACTAAGAAGCACTGATACTGTAAGAAATCATTGTAAGGTTTCATATCTAGACTGCTACTAATTTTTTATCTGTTCATAAAATGTTTGGATTAGATAAAAAAAAACTCTATACAAATGTTTAGATTTTGAAACTTATTTAAGAGGTTTGCCAATAAATAAACTGTAATTGTAATAAGAGTAAGAAAGAAAATTAATGTTCTTTTTACTGACATTACACTAATATAAAATATCCTGTGCAAGAAAAAACAGTAAGAGCAGCATATTTGTCCAAATGCAATTATTTTTAATTGTTGAAGAATTGTTTATTGAAGCCATCCTTGGGATCTGTAATGCTGTATGAATCTTTAATTTAAAAAATGTATTTATCAGTATGTTGAGTCTACCAAATGTATTTATCAGTATGTTGAGTCTAAATATTGTGTATCTTGAATTTACTGCTTTTCTTTTTCTTAATAGTCTATTAGTTTAAAACACCATTTAAGTCTCTGTAGACACCTCAGTCAATTATTTATTAAGCCATACCACGTATCAGAGTTATAGTAATGCTACCACTACCATTTTAATCCTCTGGAATAGGTTATGAATGTTTGCAAAGAACCATAATTCACATATGCTTCTCTTAGTCAATTAAAAAAATACAGACAAAAAGCACATTTATTTAATTTTAGGATCAGTGAACACAAAATAAGCTAAAGAAAACACATTCGAGCAAGATGATCTCTTCTAGAATAGAAGAAATCACAAACCATGGCACATGGTGATACCTGCGAAAATATCCAATCAGAAGAAATTTATCTCATGTTTCTCTGCAGCAGAACTTAATTGAGAGCATTTGATGCAATGGGTTGTGGACTAGGTTGGGAAGTAGATATTTCATCAGAGTCTGTAGTCCTTAGAGACAAATGCCCTGATAGAGCATGAAGTCTACATGGTTGACAAATTCTAATATGCTCCCAAATGAGTTCTACCTCTTGTATAACATCAAGGAGAACTTTTATTTCACTGTGCCTGCAGACTAGTGATTTACTTCCATTCAACACAACATAGCAATACTCATGTCATGTCATTTCTGATATTAGGGTACAAAAGGACTTTGTCTTTAATTTCATGGCCCTTGTTTCTCTGTTAGCTGTCTACTTGTTCTAATGGAAATCAGCTGCCATGTGAAATCTTCATTGTGAGAGCTCCCGTGACACAAGACTGAAAAGACATCTGGTCAACAGTCTTCAAGGTACTGAATTCTTCCAAAACATGATGGGGTTTGGAAGTAAGTCTATTACTAAAATTTTTAAGACAGTAGGCAATGGTAGCTTGTGCTTAGAGTGTCATCTGTTGAGTTACTATGCACGTTTAAGGGAAGTATGTAGTTAAATATAATTGTATAAGAATAAGGTACAAAAATATATTTATGAGAAATAAATGTAGGGCTATCCAGATGGAGCAGTGATTAGGGCAATCCCTGCTGTAGGAACAAGACACATACCTCTAGGTTTATATCCTGGTTCTGAATGGGAAACAATGTGAACAACTAGAAATAAAATAAAATAAAAATTTTCTTCCTCCTGTCTCTTCCTGCTTGCCTTTGCTTATCTTTACTTCTGCCTGTGCCTTTTCATTTAGAAAAGAAAAATGTGTATAAAATAAGTGAATAAGAATCAATAGTTTTCTTATGTACCAAGATGTATCAAAGAAGCAAGATAGAATAATATAAGGTGTCATACAAATATTCCAAATCCCATAACTAATAGTAATAGAAATTTTCTCTCAGACACAAATCTTACCTGAGAAAATGTAAATAGTTTCATATTCTCTTAAGAAACACAAATCCTCCTATTTTACATGATTATCATAATGGGCCTTCAAATATCAAAATTAGAACAAATTTAATTAAAAAGCTCCTGCATTTTATGTTAACATACTTAAAATGGATAGTCAGATCACATGTAGAGATGGCCTTTCTCCTGGACATTGGACGGGGGGACAGACCCTTGTAAATGCTTCTACTTTTCTCCTTGCCTCTGTTGTTAATATTAAGAGGTCCTCAGAGACTAGGACACATGAACCAATTTCACTAATTATAAACTCATAATTAGTTCTGACTGTGAGCCCACAAGGACATAGAAGAACAAAATTGGTGATTTTCCCCCAGCCCTTCTGGGTGTAAGTTTAGTTGGGTTTTCATTTGGGTTTTCCTGTTCTCAGAGATATCACCTCTGTAAGCAGATTCACCTATGAGGTTATCTTCCTGCCATTTTAAGGACAGAGGTTCAGCTCTTATCATTCAACAGGAAGGAAACACCAGGGGATCCAAACTCATACCATGAACCATCAGAGAGAAAGCCCAGCCCAGTGAGAGCCCAGGAATATGGTGGATGGAGGAAACCTTGTTAGGAATCCTTTCATCAACAAGATGAGCAGCACATTAGTGGTGCTGGATAGGAAGGCCCCAACATGGAAAGCTTTAGTTCAGATGCCTATGAAGTTTATATGCTTGTCTTTTTCTGCAAGGAATGTCAGAACTCCCATTATGAATTCTGCTTTTCTCTACCACAATTTCCAGCTATGACAGGCATCTCTCTTACCAGAGCTGGATATGGATCTCTCTAACTCCTCCCTAGGTACCTGAATGATCATGAATATGATTTGTGTGCTCGTGGTGTTGTGTGAAGAGGACTAAGCTATCACAGAAGTTTATTGAAGATTTCCTTAACAGATTCCAAGCTGTGTGCTCTGTAGCTTTGAATTTTCATCTGCATAATCTTCCATAAGATGCAGGTGTAAACATCATCATTTTACAGTGGAGGAAAGGAGTGCATTGTTCTTATTTATTTTATACCAGGTTCTGCTTTAAAAAGGAGGTGAAGTCATGTTTGGAGCTGAGCAACAAATGTCTAGTCACAGGACATCCTGCTAAAGCAGCCTATTCTTTCTTTCCAGGTCACTGCAGGCATAATGCAAAAGGGTCATTCATTTCTGATTCCACAATACCCGTGCAATGGTATCATAAAGGCAAGTAAACATTTTATTTATTTATTTTATTGTTATGTTATTTCTTTTGTTTACCTTGGTAGGTATTTTTGAATAATTAATTCACACCTCAGTCTGTGTATATTTCACACCACAATCACCACCAGATTAAACCATAATTTAAAAAATCTATTAAATATTGACTACTATTCCTGCTCATAGGCAGAAAATGAATGAGACTCAGTCATTCCCAATAAAACACTCTTCCCCAAAAGACAATTTAATCAAACCTAATTGGGGTGAGAGAGACTCTTTTTCTTTTTCTGTGTGTTTTAAATGAAAAATATTGAAAATACATTGCATTGTAACATTTCAAAATGAAAGTTGCACATAGGGATAAAGGCAAGTAGGCAGTCACAAAGAGAGATCAGGAAAAATACTTTATTTTTATTTAGTAGTTCATCTTGGTGTTTCCCCAACCCAGGACACACACCCAGGTACCCGGGATGAAGGTGGACTGTGATCCTCAGGAGACAGCTGACTACTATAAAATTTTATATGTTTGACTTGTACTTTATTTAAGTCAGTAAATCAAAATCTGTATATAATGCATTACTTTCAACACTGTCATCCAATTGTATCCTTCACCGTGTAACTGATCTTTTTTACCAAGCTTGCAATTCCTTCCATTTCCCTCGGGGTAATCATAATATGTTCTTATTGTCTGAAAGTTTATTTTGCTTTGGTTTGGTTCATTTTTTTAATTTGGAAACCCCTGATTTATATCATTGTCTAACAGAAGATGTAGGTAAGTTGAGTTTCAATTACTTTTGTTTCTCATCTAGTGTGGTGCTGGAGCATCTGCTGGGGTCTGACAGTCCCTGTAGGGAGTGTTAGAGTTGAGAGATTGTAGGATACTCACTAGTGTTGTGGATAATCACTTATTTGGAGAAACACACACATACTTGTTGGTCAGAATTGTCAGAACTAAAATGTTCTATGTGAAAGTAAGGAAGACACAACAGAAGAAAAATGGTAGGTTTTTCCTATTCCTAGCCAGACTAATATGACTTATTTTTTCCTTTTAAATTATATATTACTATTTATGATAATTGCAAACCGTGTAAGTTTCAGGAGACTAGATTCACCTATCAGTTCATGGACAATTAATACTTCAAGCAAATTAAAATATAATGAAAGTAAGGTTTACATGTTTATTTCTGTTTTGTGTTTAAATAACTTTCAAGTATTAAACACCACCACATTTCAATTCAGGTGGATCCTCATCTATAATTATAATTTGTGCTTCAGTATGATTGAGATTGTGCAGATTTACGATTGACGTATTTCATTAGTCATCAAAAAATTCAAAACCTATGTTGTAGGGAAGCAAAAGTCAGTTGACAACCTCTTATTATTTGTTATATAACATTTTGAAGCAAATATTGATCTTCCAACTGGATTAAACTGTATATCTCTATTTCAAGCTACCACTCTGACCCCAATATTCAAGCTTATCCTTTTAGTCTTTTCAATGATTTTTATCACTGTGTAAACTGCAAGGTTGTTCCTCCTTCCACTGTTCATATTTATAAATTTCTTTCTTTAGAGACTTTCAAATCAGTATCTTTAGGGTTAGGGCCTTTCTCCATGATCATGGGTGTTTTATAGAGTTCATATCACCTGTGTTTAAGTCAATTTGAATTAACCTTTTAGTTGTTTCACAGTCATGCCATGAGTATTTGTCCCTATAACCCTAAGTATGTGGATCTTTCTTGTGACGAAGGCACAAAGAATAACAGTAGAGGTACTAAAAGTGAAATATAATTTCTTAGGAATTCAGACCTCAGCATGACACATAATGGCTACTATTTTATCTCATTTTACTAATCACCTGTCTATTTTCTCTTGTTCCCTACCTCCCTTCCTCCTCTTCCTATTCCTGCTGCCTTAGCTACCATCTCCTCCTCAGCTACTCTCTGTCTTTTGCTCTCTCTCTCTCCCTTTTTCATCCCTTCCCTAAGGACCACTCTTGTGTGAAAAATGATTAAACAAGCATAATTCATATCACAGCATATACTGTGTGTTTGAATACTCCTAGGAGCAAATGAATGGTTTAAATAAACACCAATCAAGGTAAGAGTCTTTATTCTGAATCTGAGGTCAGTAATAATTTCATTATGATATGGATACTGGGATAAATGGATGGGTGGAGAGATGATAGAAAGATGCTATATGATAGATAGATAGATGATAGATCTGGACTGAGAATCAGTGACATATTAAATAATGACCTAATTCCATACTATTGTCTCTAATAGCCAAGTGAGTTATTACTGAAACTTCTAAAACAGCTCATTCAGATCTCTCAGAGAGAATTGGATGGACTCAATAAATGCAGTCCACAGTGAAACAATCCACAGTGCAACTCACTAGCAGGTAGTACTTAGAGTGTCTCATTGTCATCAGGCAGAGTCATGACCAGCCAGGATAAAGAGAAAAAAATACTCGAATGCAAATGTTTGTGGACATTGTAGAAACAGAATGGACACATGCAAAATTTAACTTGAATTTTGAATCTGTAATGCCATATATCCTAGTGCTTTTTGTCCTTTATAGTCATATATAATCTTGTCTGGAGAGAACACAACTGGCCTTCTGTGCTGGTCTTCAGTGGCTTAAAATTCAAGGAAAGTGGCTGAACGGGGTTTTAATTGTGTTTTTGATGTTTCAGAGCAGAATCCCTGCATTTGCATATGGGATGGCAGGGTTTAAATCTCTCCCATTGTCAAAAGAAGGAGAATTTATTTTATCGAGATAAAATTGACTAAAATATTATGTTTGTTTCAGTTGCATATTATGATGTAATATTTGCATATTTTGCTAAATTATTACCACAGTAAATCTAGTTACAATCCTTCACCATGAATTTCAGACAGTTTTTCTTATGAGAACTTTAATACCTTCCTTTATACATCCTTCAAAAACGTGGTATATTGTTATCAACTATAGTTGTCATGTTGCACATTACATTCCCATAATAGATTAATGTGATAACTTCGGGGCCCAGATATTCTGTCCAATTTCTGAGATTAATGGAAGAGGGATAAGAGAGAGGTGTGATTTACAGACCATTAGCAGCAAAATATCACACATATAATAAATCAGACGCTTTATACTTAGTCATATAGGGTGTTTGTAAAGTGACCAAGTCAATATAATTCCTACACTTGTAGAATTAATTCCTACATTTGTAGAAACTGAAATAAGGGGTTATTTAATACTGTCTTATAGTAAGGTCTTTTTTTCTAAAGAGAGATATTCTTTTGAAATTGTTTTCTTAATTTTTACTATTGTCTCACCCTTCACAATACTATCTGAGTTTTGCGAGATTAGTTTCTTACCTCAGGCAAAATGGTGATGATAATTCTTTCCTTCATAAGAGTGAATGGCAGTTTTTTGTGTTTATGATTTCTTAAGATCTCTAAATATCAGTATGTCTGTCATGTGTTTATTGTAGTCTTTAATGTGAGTTCATATACCAGGTGGCTGGATCAAGAGTGAGATAAACATAAATTAAAAATTGTGTTTTCCACAACTAAGAAATAATGCCAAAAGTCTATTACTTTCAACTTGGAATTTTTATTTATAAATTCCTTGAATGAAACATAGAGCCATACTTATAGGAACCTGTATAATTGTTACCTATATATTAACTCTGATTTATTTTCCAAAAGGTGCCCTTGCTATATGGAACCACACAATGTGACAGGTGACTTGGAATTTCCCTTCCTGGGCCTCTCAGATGATCCCAAACTGCAGCCTCTCATCTTTGGACTGTTCCTGTCCATGTACCTCATCACCATCATGGGTAACCTGCTCATCATCCTGGCTGTCAGCTCTGACTCCCATCTCCACAACCCCATGTACTTCTTCCTCTCCATCCTTTCCTTGACCGACATCTGTTACAGCTCATCCACTGTACCAAATATGATTTTAGGCATTCAAACTCATAGGAGAGACATCTCCTATGCAGGCTGCCTAATTCAGTTGTCCCTATTTAATCTTTTTGCATGCTTGGACAGTGTACTCCTCACTGTGATGGCTTATGACAGGTTTGTAGCTATTCGTCACCCCCTGCACTATACAGTCATCATGAACTCCTGCCTGTGCAGTTTTCTGGTTCTGGGGTCTTTTTTGATTAGCTTTTTGGAGTCTCAGCTGAACTGTTTGGTCATATCACAACTTACCTTTTGCACAAATGCAGAAATTCCTCATTTCTTCTGTGACCCTCCTCAACTTCTCAAGCTTACCTGAAATGATACTTCCACAAGCATCATATTAATGTATTTTATTGCTACTATCTTTGCTGGTATTCCAGTTTCAGGGATTATTTTCTCTTATACGAAAATTGTTTCTGCAATTTTGAGGGTACCATCAACGGGTGGGAAGTATAAAGCCTTCTCTACCTGTGGCTCTCATTTGTCAGTCGTTTGCTTATTTTATGGAACAGGTGTTGGTGTGTACCTCAGATCAACTATCTCATATTCTTCTAGGAAAGAGGCAGTGGCCTCAGTGATGTACACTGTGGTTACTCCAATGCTGAACCCCTTTATCTACAGCCTGAGCAATAAGGACATCAAGAGATCCTTTGTGAAACTCCTCAAAAGAACAGCCTAATCACAGTACTTACCCAGTTTTTTGATTGATGCATTAGAAATGATAAAAATCCAAATATCTGTCAATGGCAATCTTGTGTATTTTGGCATGTAAATTTATAACTCATTATTTTTATTCCTTTTCTGTCATAACTGTAAATTTTGCTTTTGGGCATGTCTTTGATGTGATTAAGAGAGAATTATGAGATAGTAGCTATATTACACATATATTTGCCATCTATGACTAAAGCATCAGTATAGATACAATTATTTTTAATATATACTATCTTAAATTATTGAAAATTATTTATATTTTTTCTTAAACCTGGCATCAATAATTTCTGTCGAAGTCATTGTTCCATAATAGAGTCTTCCCATTGGACTTATCTGATGAGCTTTTTGGATCTTCATGTCTGAATCTAACCAAAGAGATTAAGATTTAATTGATCTAACAAGTGAAAAGATCACCCCATTGTGCCAGCATCTGAGAGTTATAATGTGCGGACAAAGCCGAGAACTGTTTACTTTTATCTGGACTTTCATTTACAGATAACTCTTTAGTCCTTCAATATCAATGATCAGGTTCTGAAGAAATTTTAAGTCATCTGAGTTCCTAGAAAAATATATATTTCAGTATGATTTTCTTAATATTTCTGTTAATATGTTTTTGTATATCCTCTCCATACGCACTCTTCAGCTGGTCAAATATTCTGGCTACTCAAGTTTTTTCTGCTCCTTTTTTTCTTTTATATTTGAATTTGTGATGCTGTGATAGAGGTGGGAATCTTTAAATTATTGGACAAGTTTTCCTTCTGAATTTTTTTGATTCTTATAACAAATGATCAGTAAAGTTGACAATAATGAAGTTCACTAATAACCAACCTTCTCCCTACCACACTGAGCCTATCTTGTGGTTATTACTTCCTGCTGTTGATTCGGTGTTACCGTATATTTTATGATACTTTTAGTAATCATATAACCAATTTCCTATATTAAATTATATTTATTTCATAAAGAAATATGGTTTCCTTTTCTTGTTTGAATCTTGACTGATGTATTGCAACAGGGGATTTCCTCCATCTGCTAGGTCTTCAGCTGTGTTATAGGAATACTATGTCATGCACTATTAAGATACTTATTTATGCTAAGAATGTATGACTGACTTGGAAAAATGCTTTTTAAATTATGTGCTCAATCCACTTGGCGTATTTGCAAAAGCTCAGTATTTTCTTCATTTATCATGACTAAATATAGAAATTAACTTAAAAAAATCAGACTATAAATTTCCTTGAACGCTGAAGTCATGTCTATACGATATCGCAGAAATCAGAAGGAACAAGACAGATTTCATCCATTTGCAATAATTTAATTAATTGTTTACCTACTTACTTTTTTAAATTATTTACCTACCTACTACCTACACATATATTTGCCATCTATGACAAAGGGGGAGAGAGAAGACAACTTTTCAAAAGTGGTTGATGAGAAATTTACTATACAGATTTCTACATGCACCACGTGTGGAACAAGTTTTCTAGGGGAATGTGGAAACAATCCATACTCCTCTTAAGGGCTGTCAAATAGTCAATTATTTTTTTAAATGATTAAATAAAAACAATCCGTCTCACTTCCCCCCAAAAAGTCATAACATGGGGAATAGTTACTATGTAAATGGGAGATTGCAAAGTCAACTCAGAACAAAAAGATGTTTGTAACGCATTGCCTTGGTTGAGGGTTATAGTACTGGTCTGCTATTTCCAGTTTTTGTGTGGCTCTAATTGTATCTACAATCCATTAATTTACCAAAGTCATTATGAACATATTTTTATTGTTTGCATTGCTACATGATTTTTAGCATAGAGAATTCACATCTCAGTCTGTGTTTATTTCACACCACATCCTGTCACTCCCTTTCTTCCTCCTTGGTAGTTAGCTGTAATTTATTCTCCTGCGAATTTTGTTGACAGTTTTCTCAAATCTGCTTTCATTTACTATCTCAGATATAGCAAAGCACAATGGCCTTAGATTAGGAGAGTTCTTTCTCACAATCTTAGTAAGATTCCACTTTTTAACCATGCTTCCCTCTATTCTATCATGGCCAGTCACTTCTGATGTCCCCAATAACCATATATATGAACACCTTTCCTTTCTTGTTCCCAGGGTTTCTGATACAGCAATCTGGGATTTCTGACAAACTCTCCAATAATGGTTTAATATACTCTGCCTTGGATGACTCAGCTAAATAATCGTCACCCATACCAACAATGGTACTAGTATCTGAAAGGCTTCGTGCACCATAAAATGATTGATGTTTTAGTATTATATTTTTCATTATGCCCAAGTATTCTAAAACATCTCAACACTCCCATCTCTTTCTCTATAATCCTTACTTGGTATCCCTAAAGTTTTTTCTGTCAATTATGCAAGCACAAATAATTCTCCAAAGAATATAAAGAAGGGTAAATAACACATGAAAACACGATTATTGTCACTTATGATTAAAGAAATAAAAATAAAACCACAATTAAATATTGCCTCACACCAGTGATTATGCTCTTTATTGAAAAAAAAATCTAGAAATACAAATATTGGCAAGGATGTGTGGAAAAATGAGCTCCAGTACAATACTGGTGGGGGTGCAAATTGGTACAATCTGGAAAACTATATGCAGTTTCCTTAAAAGTTAAAAGCGTATATATCATATAGTCCAGTAATTATACTTTCAGTAATCTATATGAAACATTTAAAAAACACTAATTTAAAAAAATCAGTACCCCTATGTTCATTGACGTACTATTTTCAATAGCCATGAAATGGAAGCAACGTAAGTGCCTATTTACAGTTGACTGATAAAGATGTTGTCTACATACACATTGGAATACTACTCAACTATAAAAAAATCCTATAGTTTGAAGCTAAATGAATGAAACTAGAGGGGATTATTCTAAGTGAAATAAGTCAAAAGAAGAAGAGCAAATATGGGATGATATCATTTATAAAGAAAAAACAAGCAGACAGAACAAAATAAAGATTGAGATATTTAGACATATTTGGATGCTCTTATTTTGGGTACATATGTGTGTGTATGTGTGTGCTATGTCTTTCTATAGTATTTTTACTTTCATCATCATGTAGTGTCTGTATTTGCCTGTTATCATTTTTCAAGTCTCTACTAGATATGAACAGAGTGGTTACTGTTCTTTAAATATTTTTATTGACTTGGAGTAACGTTTTCCATTTCTTCACTTTAATTATATGTTTGTCTTTATAGCATAAGTGGGATTCTTGTAATTAGTATTTAGTTGGATTCTGTGATTTTAATTCAGTCAACTATTCTGTGCCTTTTGATTGAAGAGTTAGTGAGTTCAACACATATACATTCTGGATGGCTATTGATAAATGAGGACATTTTACTGCAACATGATGTTTGTTGTCAGGTTTTATGAATAAATAGCATTCTTTATTTTATTTTAAACTCTATATTTTAGTGATCTAGATAGGAGAACATTTTCAACATTTCTGGTAAGGGAGGTCTTATGGCAATGAATTCCTTCAGATTTTATTTTTGAAATTTTGGGGATATAGTATGCATTTGATTGCAAGTTGTTATTTTGCAGCATTTGGCTATGCAATTCCACAGTCTCTTGAATCATAGAATTTCTGCTGAGAATCATGTGAGTCCCTGATGAGATTACTTTTTGGTGTTACTTGCTTCTTTTTCCCTGACTATTTTGAATATTTTTTCTTTCTCTTAGAGTTTTGAAAATTTAAATATTATGGGTTTTAATGTAAGTCTCTGAAATTAGCTAGCATGATGACCTGATGGTTTCTTTGATTTGCATATGTAATTCCTTCCCAACTTTGTAAATGTTTCAAATTGTATTCATTTAAATATATTTCCTGCTCCCTTCTCCTCTGTTCACTTTCTGGGAAACTCATTATTCTTTGTTACTTGTACCAATGCAATAAAAAAGCATTCAAAATGTTTTTGATTTTTCATATTCAATTTCTCTCTCTTCCACTTAGATCATTTCTAAATTTCTGTCCTCTAGATCACTGATCTGTTACTCTATGTGGTTAATTATACCTCCTCCTGTCTATAGTTCTTTTGATTTTGTTTATTACAATTTTCACATACTGAATCTCTGTAATTCCTTTCTTCTCTTTGCTAATCATATTGCTTAGCTCATTTCCTTATTTTGCTGACTTGTATTTCTTTAACTAGCTTTACAGAGTCCTTTTTTAATTCCTTGATCTGTTTTTCTGAGGTTTTTTTGTCTTTTTGGATATTGTTATGTTTCATACTTTGAATTCTTTATCTTATGAAAAGAAAAACTACATCATGCCTTTAAATTTGGTTTCTGGAGTGTTGTGATGTCACACTACCCTAAGTTCTCAGATGAACTTGAATCTTCTTTTCAAGTTCTCATTTGAATTTGGAACTTGAGTTTCTAATATTTTGTTTGAGTAACAAGGAACACTAAGGTTTTATATTTATTGGACCCTTGCAAATGTCCTTAGTATATGGTACTTGTTCTGTGAAATGTGTAAAAGATGAATACCTGATTAAAGAGGGTTCTGCTAGGGGGTGTTGATAGCTATTATTTTGGACTGGAGTGGGATCTGGTTCACAGAAGTGGTACTTCAGTCAATGATCCTCTTTTGAGTCCCAGTTCTGATTCTGGGATAGCAGCTGGGATGTTGGTGTAACTATAGCTATTCCATGAAGCCAAAGTTTTCTAAAATATTTTGAAAAGTGTGAGATGACTGTATATATCAAAACAAAATCAGTATTTAGAAAGATTCCTATATTTTATATCATACTTTTCTTAGAGAAAAATAAAGGCTTAAGTGTAATGGCTCAAGTAAACTTCTTGAAGTGATGTATTTTCAGAAGCATGAGCTGCACATGCATCTCCGTTCTCCAGAAGTGGTGAGTGAGGTTGAGGCTGCTGACATGTTAAATTTTCCAAAACGCAAATACCTTAGATTACTGGTAGTGCAATGCTTTCACACAGGCAATGGGTAGGACAGAAGGTGTGGGAGAGACTCCTCAATGGAGACCTTGAATGACTGGTTTGTGGAAAAATCTGCTTGGCTTCCTTGGTGTCCATTCTTTCGGTAGGTATACAAGTAGCTTGCATTCATTGCAGAACTGATAATTGAGAAACATTGTCACTCCTTGAACCTATTTGTATTTGTGCCTAAATGTCTAAGTTTTCTAATCTTGTGTAAGGTGAAACAGGCAGGTCATTCTTATCGTGCACCTCAAGACTAGAGAAAGTGGTCCTTCAATGATATCACTCTCTTTCCAAGTGAGCTAAATGTTAAATTTTGTCTGTTCGTAGACTGTAATTGTGCAGTCAAAATTAGAATACTCTTCCTGCCTTTTCATGTGGAGATTTTCAACTTTTCTTCCCTATGTTATTACATCTTGTAGAGTATATGGACTCCTGACCTCTGTTAGTGTTCTTTTTGTTCATGGATAACTGTGTAACTGTTGATCTCTGTAGAGAACAGACGTTGGGTCCCCTACTTCTTCAACCTGGTGATTTTTTTTCTCTATATCAGATAACGAAAAACCATCCCTGTATTCATCGCCCAAAATCCTTATGCGAAGTGACTTATGTGTAGGTTATTCAATGATGAATAAATGATAAAGTCAAATGATGGAAAAGACTATCTTCCCCATACAAATCACCGCATTCTGAGAATAAACATACTTCCCAAATCACATTTATTTAAACTTTTGGTTCTGAGAATACAAACTAATATAAGTGAAGACTTTCTGGCAATAGATAAGCAGGAATAAGCAGATGCTGGAAATATTTATTGAACTTGGACACTGAATGTCTGTAGCTTGGTGTGATATCAGTGGAGTGACATCGTTGGTGGAAAAGAAACCAGAAGACATCTAACTGCAACGTGGTGATGTCTGAATAACTAACATCACAGAAAGTTTCTCCTCACATGACTGTTCTTTGAAAGTGAATCTTTGTTGAGAACATTGTGATGTGATATATTATGGGCTATGTTGGTAAAGAGAGAGACATCTCTCCAGAATCTGTGGTGCTAGACACCAATGTACTGAAGGAGGGTGACATTTGCATAGTAGGGAGTTTATAATCTGCTCCCAAGGACTTGAGCTCTTGTATTAATACCATCATAGAGACATATCACCTTATTTTGTCCTGAACTTTATGACTTGCTTACAACACAAAACATGTAATATGATGTAGATTATAATACAAAAGACTATTATTACTGTCTCTATGTCAAGTGTATGCTTGTTTTAATGAAATGCCCTGTGATCTTTCCTTAATTGATCATGTGTGCAAAACAGTAAATGCATTCTTTTGAAACTACATGAGAGGTCTTTGAAGGATATCTTTCTTTCAAAGCTGAAAGACACTGTACCCTAAGTGATAAATTAATGTTATTTTGTGACTACATATGATTTAAGAGAACTAGTAAGTCATAAATATTTGTGGTAACAACAATTGTTTTATATAATAAATAAATGCATAAATGTAAGGAAAATATAGTAGCTGAGATATTATTAAATAAGATTTCCCAAGTGGTATTAAAGGAAACCAGAATTATGGTGTCATTGTGGTATGAAACACACAAAGGCAAAGGTTTTATTTCAATATACTAAAATGCACATAACTATATAAACAAAATAAATAATAGAGCAATGACAAATTAATGAATTCCCTAAAATATAAATAAGAAAAATTCACTCAGAATCAAGTTTTAACTGATAAATCGAAAATAATTGCAGATTCCTAAATGAGTCTTAGTTCTATAACTTCATGATTAACTATATATTTTATGGTTTCAATGTCAAGAAACAAAGCAATTAGACAAAACAAAAATACTCTTAAACTCTGAAATCAGGAGTCAAATGACAGTGCATGAAAACAGGACTCTTGGATCGACACAGGAGATACACACATTAGTTGAGTTTAGAATTTTTCCCTTGAAACATAGCTTGTAAAGGAATAGCACACTTAATTTTTTAAAAATTCCAAAAGTCATACATTTCATTGAAAAGAGTATGTATTTTATGTTGGCATTATTGAAATTGGAAGTCAGAAGCAAGTGTATAGTTGAAATTTCCTCTGAGAAGTGGAGGATTTACAGCCATTTTAATATATCCACATTCTTTGCTTTCTTCTGCTAATATAAGGAGGTCCTCAGAGACTGTGAAAGCAATGGACTTGTTTGGCTATTTAGGATCTCTGTTAGTGTGTCATTCAACAGCATGTGAGATAATTATTCAATGCTTCCAGCCCTTAAGGAGATCAGTGACAATTAGGTTTCATACCTGTCACCTCCTCTCAGAGTTCTCTGCATAAAAGACTTTGTCTGAGCGTGACTTTCTTCCATTCCTCAGGACAGAGCCTCATCCCTCATCACTCATCACACATAGATGGCAGTAGATACAAATTCCAAGAAATGACCAGGCAGAGATTCAGCACGGACTATGAGTGACCAGAATGATGGTGGGTGGAGAAGGACTTTTTGAGAACTGTTTTCTCATCTCAAAACAAAATGTTTGAGGTAGTCAGATGGGAGAAAACCTGTATAGAGTTTCATCTATGAGGTTTATGTTCTTTTTTCTGTTTGCATTTTCACCCTTTTCAATTAGAATTTTTCTCTTTTTAACCACTATATTGCTTCCATATGCATAATTCACAATTGTACAGAAATATTTTTTTCCAAGCCCTTACTCAGTTATTTCAAAAGATTCATAAATGATATTTTATTATGATGATGGTGATATGGAAAATAATAGCACATCAAAATCTTCTAAGACAAACTTCTGAACAACTCTGAGCTAGATGCTTATTGTTCTTAATTTTTATTGGCATAATCACCTTTAAGATGTACTACACACATTATGACCATAATTTTATATTTCTTGAAATGATAATATTTTTTATTCATGTTAACCATGTTCTAGAACTTAGGTCAAATCTGTTTCTGAGCAGTAAATTTCCATTCAAAGGACACCTAGAGTGTTTACTTGCCGACTTAACCTTTCATTTTTCTATCTAGGTTACTCCAGGCAGAACATATGTAGAGAAATGCATGATTATCATTTGCTTCTAATTCCCCAGAACCTGTATTCTTTCACTGATTGCACTCAGTTGAGGTTGGCAGGCCAAATAACTACTCTACCAGGTCACACCCCTGAATGAGAGTTTCTATAGTTGTGTATGGTCTTTGACTGTTTCACTCTCATCGATCAAGTGGAGGATCTAAGTTTTCCTTTTTATTGAGCTATAAGTCACATTTAATATTAGTTTCAGTTACGTTATATAATATTTTCATTTCATGCATTGAAAATTGATCCCCATGTTGATTGTCAATATCCTTCACTGCATGGTTATAATGATGCTATATTTCATATGATGGATACTTTTAAGATTTATTCAGAGGCAATTTCAAATTATATTATTAATTATTATCACAATGCCATACTTTACATCATGTCTTTGCTGTTTTATATCTGGATAACTTAAATATCTTTTTGTGGCTATGACAAAACTTTTTGATTTTTGATTTTTGTGTTAACTTATTCTACACATTAAAATAAACTCATGCATAGATTCGCCATTCCTCAGATATACTTTAGTACACCCTGCCTTCCACCAAGTCACCAAGTATTCTTCACCATTGTCCAATGGGCTCCACCACCACTCACCCGCCAGCCATAGTCCATTCCCTATTGGTAACCTCAGTTCTACTACAAGTGCCCAAAGGTTATTATTGTTTCATTTGTTGCTTTGTTTTGTCTATTCACATACCAACTATGAGTGAGGTCATCTGGTTAGATAGATACCTTATTAGTAAACCCAGATTTTGGAATGGAATGGAGAAAACATTTCACAAGAACATTACAATGTCTGAACATCATGCATAAACCAAAATGAATTCCGGTGCTTTATTAAATTGTTCTTAATTCAAATCAAGGAAAGGAAATGTCCTACCTTTGAATATAATCATGTACATTTGACTATTTCTAATTGCTGTTTCATTAACTCACATTTGCTATAATGGTGAAGTATTTTATTTTCTTTATGTCCTTCAAATAAGCATGCCAATATTTTAATGCTTTTATAGATTCAGTGGGGAGAGAAATTCAATGAAATAGAGTTTGGAAGAATATGTTTGTTCCTCTCCTCAAGAAAATAAGTGCAAAATAAGTAGATATGTCAAATTTGAACATTTGTTTGTGATACGCTTAAATACAAAATGCATATATACTGATAGAATTCTGAATATTTGCTTCCCTTATATTTACTTGCTCTCCCAAAGGTGTCCTTGCTATGTGGAACCACTTAATGTGACTGATGTCTTGGAATTCCTTCTCCTGGGATTCACAGATGACCCAAAACTACAAATTATAATCTTTGGCCTGTTACTGTCCTTATACCTCATTACTATCATGGGGAACCTGCTCATCATCCTGACTGTCAGTCCAACCTCCATACCCTCATGTAATTCTTCCTTTATATACAATCTTTGTCTGACATTGGTTTCATCTCTATCACAGTCCCAAAGATGATACTGTACATTCACACTCAGAGCAGAATCATCTCTTTCCCAGAATTCCTGATTCAAGTGTCTTTCTGTAATCTTTTTGGCTGTTTGGACAGTTTAATTCTAGAGGTGATGATTTATGATCAGTGTGTAGCTATTTCTCATCCCATGCACTGTCAGGTCATTATGAAACCCGGCCTATGTAGTCTGTTTTCTCTGTTGTCTCTTTTGATCAGCCTTTTTGACTTCCTGCTCCACTGGTTAATTATGTCACAACTTACCTTTTTGTTGTCATGTAGAAATTACTATATTTTTCTGTGACCCTCCTCAACTCCTAAATCTTGCCTGTGATGATATGTTCACAAATAACATGTTAATGTATTTTGGCTGCCATTTTGGGTGACATTCCAATATCGCATCTCCTTTACTCTTATACATGAATTGTTTCCTAAATTTTGAGAGTCTCATCATCAGGTGGGAAGTCCAAAGCTTTTTCCACCTGTGACTCTCATCTGTTAGTTCTTTGTTTATTTTATGGAACAGACCTTGGTATCTACCTCAGTTCTACTTCTTCACATTCTCCAAGGAAGGATGCCATGGCATCAGCTGGGTGCGCAGTGGTTACACCAGTGCTGAACCCCTTCATTTACAGTCTGAGAACAGAGATATCAAGAGGTCCCTGCAGAAGTTCATCAGAAAAACAGTATAAACTCAATACTTTGGTCTAATTTCCCTAATTTGAGGTTACAAATGACTGCACATTCAACATCTCAAATTGGCAAACATGGCTCCTTTTTACATATTTCTGTAGCTCCCAACAATCATATATTTTATTCATCTTATTTAAAACAACTAACTTTGGAATCCCTTTAATGGGATAATGAACTATTCTGGGATCCTATATGAGTTGTAATTATTGCACAATTAACTTCTATTGTATCTGTGAATCTTTTGTGTTTGACACCTATACCAGGGATCTTGAAGAAATACGCAGTTGTATTTAATATATAAATAACCATCCCAATAATTTTCAGTGTCCACTTATCTTATTTAAGAAATGTTGCTTTGATCTGATCTGTTCCCCTGGGTTATGAGAGGGGAGTGATATCTGTATTTCTCAATATTGGGTTCATATTGGAAGATGGTGATGAGTATAAAATCATCATGTTTCATTTTATCACCACGGGTTAACATTTATTGAACTGGAGAGTGAGATGAGCAAGAACATTTTAACACAACAAAGGTGACTCTCATGTGCAAAGTGGAAAGTGACTATGTCTCTGTCAGATATTTCTTCAAAGATAGCTAGTATGTCTTGAGTGCTTTCATAATCATGATCAGATTCTGAACATCGTAGTATGATCAGAATTCGTAAAGAAAAGATAAGAAATATTTTACCTCAATGATAGTCAATGTGATTTTTCTCAAATTTCCTGGTAACGTTTATTCACATGTTTTTTTACTCTAAAATTATTCAGTTTGCTGGCTATATTGTCCTGCTCCATAGTGATTAATTTCTTTTAAATCTACTTTAGTTCCAAGTGAAAAAACAGAAGCAAAACCACGTATTGATCCTCTTGGGAATTGACATGCTTTCTCTAAACTAAGGCAAAAAACTAACTGGTTTAGAGGTAGATTTCTTGCCTGAATTCTGTAAATAAGAGGATTCTATATGAGTACTAAGGCTTCTTGTAGCCTATACTGGAAATTTGAGCTATATATGGAAAATGTACAGATTTGAAGTTTCATTTGAGATAGCAGGGAATAAACACTGAAAGACAGATTTGAGAGACCATTTTGATTATGTTCCCTCACTATAAGTCATGCTGTTCATTTTCTCTTCTTTTAATATTGGAAAAATAGATATGATAATTAAGAGTAAAATTGAACATATCATTTGTCTAACTCAAATGACTGCCTTCCATGCACAAGTATTTTGGAAATTCTCAAAATACAAAAATGTAGCATAGGAATTTCCTTAGGAGAGTTGCAATGAGAAAGGAGAATACAATATACAATTCATCTCTCAGATAATACTATACATAATTTAAAGTTTGTATTTCTATTTTTTAAGGAAAGACACAGGCAGAAACAAAGGTGAGTTGATAAGCAGGAAGGCATAAAGAGAGAAAAAGTATAATCACTCATTTTACTTAGTTATTGATTTTTTTCAATCAGTTGTGGATCTTGAAAGTGTGTCCTTGAACTGTGTCCAGTGGCCTTATTTGCTCAGCATCCAGGGTGTGCCTAAGCTTCAAGGGAAATGTGAAAACTAGAGTGAAGGAGAGCAGGGGTAGGAAGGCAGGAAGAGAGTGGGAGGAAGCATTTTATTTCTTTTAGTTGTGCATCCTGGTGGATCTCTCAAATCTAGGACCCTGGGATGTATGTGGACTGTCCAATCACTACCCTACTAGGGTTTGTCACTTAAAGTATTTTAATTAGATGTGTGTAGTTCACAGCGAGCCTTTAAACACAAATGATTCAGAGAATAAAAATTCTCAGTATACTATGCATTTATTATTATGGTACTTAGGTAGGTAGTCAAGAATATGGCTTATGAGCATGTAATCAGACCTGCTATTACCATAAAAACTTTGACAAGAAAATGCATCCACTTAATTCATGATGGTATTTGCCTTTGAGCAACTGAGGCACGTATGAATAGGATACAAACAATACAAGCACACAAAGAAACTCAGATTTTATTGGTATTAAATATGATTTCTTAAGAAAATATAATTAAATATGTGTATGTTCAATATGAAAGGTAGGTAATGATGCTAATGATAATCAAAATTATTAATGGGATATTAATTAACTTCCTAACAATGTTTTTCTACATTAGCTCTGTAGCTGTTTATCAAATAATTTACATGTAGAAATTATACTTTGTTTCTAGGTTGTGACAGTAATTCAGCAAATTACTAAACATCAGTAGGTAATTCTGGCTAACTGAAAACCACAATTTAAGTACTTCATATTTGTTATTAAATTTAATTTCTTATAGTAGCCTAATGATGTAGCTTCAGTTAACATACCTGTTCCATAGGTAATGCAGCTGTGCAAGTTTTGGTAATGCTATAAAACATTTTATCTTTGTTTTCCTTAAATGAAGTAAAGACTTCTGAAGCCATAACAAATAGAAAAAAACTATTAAGCCACTTGACATTGGCTGTAGAGATGTCTTTGTGGATTCCACTCCAGTGGCAAGTGGGGAGGGAAGTGAAATAAACAAATGAGTTGCATCAAAAGGAAAGCTTTTACACAGTGAAAGAATGTTCATAAAAATTAAAAACAGAATATTGAAAAAAGATGTTTGAGGGGTTGATACTTGAACTATATGAGGAACTCATTCAAGTTAATAGAACGATAAAAATATACAATCCAATTCAAAATTGACAGAGGATAAAGATTTTTTTCTAAAGAAGACACAGATAATGTCAACAAGTAGATGAAAATGCCTGAGTGTCATGGACTGGCACTTGGGAGACTTGGTGAATATAAACTGATGCCTCAAAGGTTTGGTGACATTTGGGGTTGAATGTCCTCTGAATCTTGTTAGACAAATTGATCAATGAATCCTCCATTCCCTTACCATTTTGACTCTACAAAGACAGGGAGCCCACTCAAAGGGGCCTCTGATCTGTCAACTCATTCTCCCTTAGAGACAAACAATGAGGTCTCCTG
>RJWH01007777.1:0-36758 GCA_004363575.1 Solenodon paradoxus | reverse complement strand
GGTGATAATAAAAAGAGTGTGTCCGCCTACCCAGGTTGTAGTTCACACTCAGGGTCACTGAATCTTGGGGGCACAGCATACATGTCACCAGGTCAGTGGGCATCTGGGATTCTGGAGAACTGAGTCAGCTCCAGGTCGGTGGAGCAATCATCAGAAGCAAAGCCCCAAGCACAGTGTACCCAGGCATGGTCTTCGGTGGTCAGAGGCCCTCCCCAAGTCTCCTGCCTCTCCTTCATGCAGCTCTCCTACTGCTGAATCCCCCTTACCTGGACCCCAAATCTTAAACTTGACTCTTCCCTGGCAGAAACATAATTTTGTGATGTGATCTGCACCATATTTTCTTCACCCAGTTGCTAGTACCCACTTCTAAGCTAAAAACACTGTCATGAGGTGGAGTCTCTGGATGACAATGGGACTGTGGGGCTCAGGAATTTTGTGAGATCCAACCCTGCCAGAGCTGGGCTCTCTAGGACAAATTAATGAATACTTAAAGATCTTCCATTATACCTTTTAATATCATATTGTATGTCTCAGTCTGTTTGTGTGTGTTTTGTCATATTGTTTGTTTTTCTATGCTCAAATAAAAAATAGTTGTTACATGAATACGATGGAGCATCAAAACTGATATTGCTATGTAAAAATTTATACTACTATTGGGATTTATGAATACTCAATTTTGTTTTCCTTAACAGGACAGAAGAAGAGACCATCGGAGGTACGTAAGGATTGTGATGCAGTCAATAACTGGAACAAATACTTAAGATAAATAAACAATTTTACCCATACCTGAATGTAAACATGTAGTGTTCTTGGTGAAAAGCTCACCTTTTCAAAGAGGTACAGGTGAGGTGGGTTGTTTGGTTTTCTGATTACTGTAAAAATCTGACATTCTCTCTGTCCGTCAAGACATGAACTGGTGATCCGTTCACCCAGTGTCTTCATTGAGGTGCTGAACCCCTGTATGTGGCAGGTGTCAGGGTAGGTTCTCTCAGTAACACTCCCATTCAGATATCATCACGTGATGATGGCACACAGTATGAACTACACAAGTGAGCATTTCCTGAGGCCTTCTCTCCATCCTGTACCAGAACCACACAGTTCCCTGGTGCAGACAGCACTTTTTCTAAGTGTCACCCCCCACAGAGCCTCTCAGGGTGCACCTTTCCAAGTAGAGCGTTATTCCTAGAAACAATCCCATCTGCAGAGAGATGACATACACTGGAGCATGCATTCTAGTTTCAGTGTTTGCCCCAGGATTCGCATGCCACATTTGAGAGAACCTGGCGCTAAAGAGACTCCCTCACTTACGCACTCTGACTACTCTTCCTCTGAAGAAGCACAACTCCCCTAAATCTGGGAGAGGAGCATCCCCACAGTGGGTCTTTCCTGAATGAAATGACAGCTGAAATTCATGGAAACTTGTGCAGTGAGGTGCATACCATGGCTTCCCCTAGTGTAGGCATTTTGGTAAGAAATGAATAACCAGCTTGGCCCTCCCATCTGATGCTTCTGAATAAAGTCTTCTCCTTCTCAACCCTGAGACACTGAGGAAGCAGGTTTTCTCAGCAACCTCCTCTATCAGTTCAGGATGATCCACAGGCCTGAAGGCCAATGCCTGTTCCTCACTCTGCCAGCAAAATCAAACTGTGTCAGTGGCCCCTGCCGAGGGGTGTAGAAGGGTATATACAGGATGGGGCAGAACAGAATGACCTCAATCCATACTCATCTGCGGAATGGGGCTTTTCTGACTCTCTTCCATTTTCGCGTTGACATCAAGGATGTAAAGAATAGCGAGCAGGTGGAACAGGACTCTTCAAATGGTTGTCTATCAGACAGTTGTGTGGTAAGAGGTCTCATGCATGGTATGCTTCTCCTGGATGGAAAGGGGCAAAAACTGCATGCATGCCATGGACACAAACAATAAGAGGCCAATCCAAAGCTCAGAAGTTGAAGCAATAATAAAAATCTCCTCCAAAACAAGAGACCAACTCTGGATTTCGTCACTAGGAAATTCCACCAAACATTCAAGGAGGACCATTCCTATTGTTCTTTAAACTCGGCCACAAATTATAAAATGAGGAAAACTTTCCACTTTTATTCTAAGAGGCCATATATCAGACAACCACATTACCAAAAAAGACCAATGACCTATATCCCAGAGGAATATGAATGCAAAATATGATGAAGAAATATTGGTCAATAAAATTCAATGGTGGAAAGAATACACCATGATAAATACATCCAGGAGTATATGATCACTCTGCATATACCAATCCACTTGAACCATGGGAAAAGCTAAAAAACAGTTTTTTCTCAGTAGGCACAGAAAGAGCCTTTCACGATATTCAACACTGATATTTGAAAACAATCACAAAATAGGAATAGAAGGCATGCAACACTACATAATAAAATAAATGTATGACAAACACACAATCAACATTATAAATAATGATGTACAACCAAGAAACTTGCCCCTAAATTCTGCAACAAGGCAAGCTTGCTCACTGTAGTGATGAGGGATTTGAAAATGAACAGAGGTCACCTGGCAAGGAGGAGGGACTAGACACATGTACTGTTCTATAGACAATATAACCAATGAAATCCTTGGTAACCATATATGGAAAAAGTGTTGTGCTACACTAACTGGAAGGTGTAAAAGACAGAGCCTTGGTGCAATATGGGCTCAGCCTTTTGATATCAATCCACTGAGCCACTGCTGGCAGAAAGAATAAATCTTACTTCCTGATAAAGCCTTGGTGTACTGTTTTCTTGCTTGCTGTATCTGCAACACTATCACTATTGCTATTTGACATTGTTCTGTAAGTTCTGGAAATGAAGTCGAGAAAAGTACAGAGAAAAGAACACAAAAAGGAAAAAAAGGTAATAAGATAATCATTTGTTACACATAATACAATCTAATGTCTAAAATGTACTAAGGATTCCACAAAAAAAGCTAGAAACAGTGAATCAGTTGCAGGATGTAAAATCAGTACAAGAAAATCTGTAGTAAATCTGTAAGAAATAGAGGCAAAAGATACTTAGAAATACCTCTCATTCAGAATAACACTGAGAAGAGCAAATACCTGAATTTACCTAACAAAGAGGTGAAAGACCCTACAATTAAGACTCCAAGACTGCTACAGAAATAGAAGAACACACAAGAAGATGGAAGAACATCCCAAGCTTATGCATTGGAATAATTCATTAAAATAACAATCATACTCAAAGCAATATATTTTTAATACAATTTCCATGAAAATTCCAGAGACTCTATGTATATTGAGAAAACAATACTGAAGTTTGTTTGGAGTCAAAAAGAACCTCAAATATCCTAAGCTATCCTGAGACATCCAGTAATCCTACCCCTAAGTATGCACCCAAAGAGTATTAAATCTGCCATCAGAAAACACATCTGCATTCCTATGTTCAAAATAGCTCAGTTTGCAATATCCAAGACTTAAGTTCACCCTAACTGCCCACCCACAGATAACTGGATAATGAAGTTGTGGTCTAGATACTCAATGGACATGTATGCAGTTACTAATAAATTTAAAAGAAAAGAAAAGAAAAGAAAGTGTGTCCTTTGCAAAAATCTGGATGGAACTGATGGAATCATATTAAGTGATATAAGTCAGAATAAAATACAGAAGTACAGGATGCTTTCACTCATGTAGACTAAAGTAAAATGAAGTGCTTAAATAGTTATCCCTAGCAGAAACCCAGAGCGCACAAGAGGATATCTGGCAGGTGGGTAGAGTCACAGGGAACAAATGGTATTCAGGACACTAGAACTCTAATAGTGGGCTTGGTGGGCAATACCCACAGAATTCAAATGCTTAAATGAGGATTGTTTTGTAAGCAAAAACATAATATAATTATTATATTATAAAGTAAAAATTCTTTAACCATAGCACTCATTGCTAATTCTTACAAGTAGAATTTAAAACTATGATAGTGTTAATGTAAAATAAAATTGTTAACAATAGCAAATAACAAAATTAAAACTAAAAGTTAAACCTAGGTCACTATCTGAAACTATGCTCAACATTTTGTCAAACAATTGGATGCCACGCCAGAAACCACGAAGCATGTGGAGGAAACATAGACAAAGCTGCCTGAATTGGCAGACAGACCCTTTCCTGAGTACTAGAAGCCAAAGAGGTCAAAGCTTATCTCTAATACACTGGAAAAATTCCAACTTAATATTTAACCATGACAATAAGAAGCCACCAAAATGCTGGAGGCCATCTCATGTATCCACAGAACTTCCTGGACAAGCCCCTTCTGCTTTTGAACTTCACTGTGAATTTTATTCTCTTGCTAATTACAGAAAGGAAAGGGGATCCACCCAGAAGGCCCTTCCCAAGAGTACAATCCAACCTGCCTCCAGCCTGCAGGGCTGCCCTCCCTGCCCAGGAGATTCCATCTCCATCTCCTGCTTTTGCTTTCTGTCTCATCCACTTTAAGAAATTTACAAAACTGTATTTTTAATATTCAAGAATTCTTTATTAAACCATTTGCCACCAGGCAAGATCCCCTGCATCAAAAGGACAGTGATCAAAGAGATGTCTTTGGGAATGGACTCTAAATATGAGAGAACAAAATCCAAAATAGACCCATGGGATTACATCAATCTGAGAAGGCCTTGACAGCAACAGAAATTCTCTCAAAATAAAAAGACAACTTGATAAACAGGAGAAGATAATTTCTTGCACAGTATATGTCTGACAAGAGGTTAATTTCCAAGACAGATAAATCTCCTAGAATGCAACATAAAAAACTAATGATCTATGAAAAATGGGGAGATAATTGTAATGGACATTTCTGTAAACAAGACATACAAATGGCCCACAGGCACATGAAAACCTGGTCCCAATCTCTTTTTACTGGAAAAGGAAAATTGGAATTATAATGAAAAGTGATCATTTGTCTGTATATCTATGATCCAGAAGAATGGACACAACAAATACCAGAGGGTATATAGAGGAAAGGGAACTCTTATACACTGTTGGTGGGATTGTAAAAAAGGGCAACCATTCTGTTAATCTGCATGGAGACTCTTTAAAAAATTGATATTGGACATTCCACATTATAAAGATATTTATTTACTAAACATGTATCCCAAAAACACAACAGAAATAATTATAGATATGTATGTATATACGTATGCATATATATATTAAAAATTGCTGATCTATATCTGTATTTATCTCTCCACATACAATTATAGACAGGAGACAGGGCGGCATTGTATAGTGCAAACCCTAGGTGCTGTATAGAAATAACAACCAAACAAGCAAATTTAAATACAAAGACACTTAAAATACTAAGCTAAATCAAACAACAGTAGAGATTAACCCTACAAAAGCAAATCAGTGTTGCCAGAAGAGAGTGGCAGGGTTTGGTGGCAATCATGTTAAAGGAGATTAAATGTATTGTGAAGAGAACATAAAACAGAGGTAAAATTGCTGTATCATATACGGATATTGATTTGCTATGTGTAACTTAAAGCTATTTAGTGTTTTTATGTGATAGCCCTCCAAGAAAATTTATTAAAATACCTGGGAAAAGGAGAATGGAAGATATTGTCACAGTATAAAGGATATAGCAACTACAATGATAAGAAGATAGTTCTTATCAAAGTGAATGTATAACAATGCATCTCAAAAATATCTACTTTCAGTCAGAAAGAACTAAAAAATAACAAAATCAAATGTCAAAGTGATAAATTACATAAAATAATTACAGTAAAATAAGTTCAACCAAATAAAAATCTGCATATATATTCATTTTAATCCCAAGAGCTAGTTTTCTCAGATTTTTCTTATGTCTATAGCTAGACTCATAAAGGAAATTGTGAGAAAACCATTGTAAAAAGATTCACAAATTTATGAAGTGAGATTACAACAGAAACCACAGAGAAACAGGATGATCAGATACTACAATTCACATCTATATGCACATAAATTTGTCAGACTATAAAAAAGAACAATTATCTATAATTTTGCATGCTTCTTAAATTGAACCAGAGTTATAGATAATTTATACTGTGCAATCACAAGCAAAAAATGGAAAAATAATAACCAAAACATCCCAAAGACAAAATTCTTGAAGAAATGTCTTATCTAGTGGTCTAAGATATCAAAATTTAATGTTCATACTTCTTAAACTCTTCCACACATTAAGAAAGAAAGAATTCTCTTGAAATAATTCCATGAGGTAACTTTACCAGGACTCAATAGCACAAAAACACCAAAAATCAAAATGACAAACCAATATCACCATAGATGCAAGCATCAACAACAAAAACATGGCAATGCAGATTTAACAATGCTTGAAACACTGAATGCCATGGGTGGATTCCAGGGATATAGGAAGATTCAACACATACAAGGCAATTGAAATTATCCATATCAAGAATGTCAGCAGATACAGAAAAAATCTTTTGACATGATTCAGTATGCATTAATAAAAACTTGTGAAAATGGCTAAGAATATGACCATAACTTGTAATAAGACCTACATGTGAAAAACAAATTGAGAAAAATAATATGCTGTGGTAGACTATGGAAATTTCTCCAGAGATACAGAACAGCACGAAGATACAGAACCATTCTCATAACTAGTACTCAGTATAGCTCTGAAGTCCTAGCCCAAAGAAATAACTAGAAAACAGCCATAAAATAAGTCTAAATTAAAGAAGCACAGTAATCATGGAAGGAGATGCTATGATATTATATCTAGAAATCCCTAAGGGCTGAATCCAAAAAGTTTAAAACGATAAATAAATACTGTCCATTGAAAGAATGAGAAATCAAAGAAAAATCAGTGACCTTCCTATATGAAATCACAGAACTATAGGAAAAGATTAATAACATTGTACTATTCTCAACACCACCTAATTTTTAAGATATTTGGAAGATTCTTAAAACAGAAGGTGTAAATCTGTACATTTAAAATATTCCACACACTTAAGGAAAACAGAAGACATCAATAGATGGAAACTAAATTATGAACTATTTACACCATTAAGCAATATATCGATTCAATGCCACCCCTAATTGCATTTCTGAGACATAGGTTGAAGAACTTGATCAATGATACCGAAGTTTATATGGAAGCAAAACTGAACTCAAATTGCTAAAGAGTCCTCAGAATCAAAGAAGATAAATGCAGTTGTAACATTTACTTACATGATTTGTACTAAAATAATATCTACATGGATAATTAATGATAAAGGTATCAGAAGCATTCATTAGAAGATGTAGATTTGATTTAAGGTGTTTGTTAAAAATACTACAATCACAAGGGAAAAATTATAGATATATATGTATGCAAATGCATTTATACAAACATATATATATATATATAAGATGTTAAATTAGGTTATTCTTGAATAATGTAGAACAAAATGGATCAGATACTTTAATGATCTGAAACAAGAAAGAAAGAAATTTAGGGAAAATGTCTAGAACATACAACCTCAGAGATGTCTGAAAGAAAGTAACACCACAACAGAATAAACTGTAGCAAAACTTTATTGGAATACATAAACCAAAATGCTACTATATTATAAATTAAACAATAATTATAGTATGAAGTCAACCCACTTTGATTGGTAAAGATAATATATTCCTCAATCATTAGATAGTTTAGTTCCACAATATAGAAAGAGCTCATATACCAAAACAAAAAAAAATAAATGCCCATTCAAAATTTGTGGAACCGAATAGTTGTGTAAACACCTTTCTAAAGATGAAAAACTGGTGTTTTACAGACATATTAAAATGCTTCATATATCTCACCAGCAGGAAAATGCAAATAAAAATCTCTCCTAATACCTGTGAGCCTCTATTGAAAAACCTCTCTGTTAGTTAGAAACGATGGCTGTTGGTATATTCTTCTGAATGCTTTTAGGGGAAGGTACAAGTTTGTTCCAGAGACAACTGGACTGGTGTGATTCTTAGCATGCCAGTATGTCAGTGAGTGCTGCCTCAGACAGTGACAATCCACAGATGATGCAAATGCTGAAGTTTTTTAGAGACAGAAAGGTAGGTGGGGGATGTGCTCACGGTGACATATTTGACTGCAGTCTCCCACGAAGGATGGGACAAGGTCTTATGATATAGTTTCTGGTCACTGGGATTGGGAGAAGCTTCCACCCACAGCAGTAGATTCAATTCTAGTCTGCAGGACCAGAGTGAGCCATCAGTGACTTTAACCCAACAAACACTACTTCAAGCACACTCAGAGTGCTAGCAGGTCCATGGGAAGAAGCAGCAGGACCACCACAAATACTTTACTCCCAGAAATATAAAAAAAGAGAAGCTGTGGAGAAAGACAGCTAGGATCACAGAGGAGAGGAAAGTGCTATTGTATCCTGGCCTCTTGGGACTCAGGATCCAGCAGAGAGGCCCTCCAGGGACACAATCTGAGAGTTGTTAGACATAGTTCTGGTGTCTCAGAGAGGAAACACACAGGAAATTAACTGGCACAATAAAGTCCCCAGCCCTAAATAGCCATTGCTGCCCTGCTCCTGACCCCACATGCTCCTCCCCAGTGCAGCAGCCATTCTTTACTCTCTGCCACAGCAATAATTAGATTAAAGAAGCCTGTAGTGATAAAAATATATATAACTATATAAAACCCTTCCAAAAAGAAAAAACCTAGCATTCCTAAAACCTAGCATTCCTTCACCAAGGATCCATACTATGGAGAAAAAAAGAACAAGTTTCAAAACCACAAGATATCTAAAAACACAAAAAATGGCAGTTCCTTAGAAACCAGTTCGAAGACATGGAAGAATGGTTCCTTTTAACAGAAAAAGAATTCAAAAAGGCAATCACAGAGAAAGTCAGAGAGATAAAAGAAAACTCAGAAAAACAAGCTAAATGACCGCAAAAATACAATGATAGAACAGAAGGCAGAAACTGAAGTCCTACAGAAAAAATTAACAGAGACACAGTACATGAAGGAGGCAATAAATGAGATTATGATTAATAAAGAAGGTTATGAGAGTAATACACAAAGCAGTCAGATGGAAGAATAGAAAATAAATGGAAAAAAATTAAGATACAATCAGAGAACGATATGAAATCATTAGGAAAAGCAACATAAAAATATAAGAATATTGGGTATCTCAGAAAGTGAAGAGAAAAAGAAGGGAACAGAACATATTCAAAGAAATAGTCTCTGAAAAATTTCCAAACCTAGAGAAGGAAATGACCATAGCCAATGAAGCCATAGAATGCCCAGTTATGTAAATGCAAAAATACCAGCAAATCAAAGAAAGATGGCCAGTGGAAAGAGTCAAGTAATATATAAAGCTATTTCCATCAGAATAATCTCAGACTTAGAAGCAGAAATTCTACAGGCTAGGAGTGAATGAAATGATGTCTCCAAAATACTATAAAATACAAAGTGCCAGTCAAGAATACTATATCCTGCAAAAAAACCTCTAAAATTTGAGGGAGAAAAAAAGCTTACACAACAAAAGAAAGCTTAAAGATTTTGCTGCAACGAGACCTCCTCTACAAGAAATGTTGCTAGGTATTCTCCTATCTAAACCAAAGAGAAGTGCCTTTACAAAAAAATTTATCAATATAATAAACAAACAAAACCAGAAAATAAAAATCAAAATGGCAACAAGCCCTCAAGTATCAGTGGCCATTCTAAATGTAAACGGACAGAACCCACCGATCAAAAGACACAGTGGGGCTAGATGGATTAAGAAAAAAAACCCAACTATATATTATTTTCAAGAAACTAACCTAAGATCTAGAGACAAAAACAGACTTAAGATGAAGGAATGTAGAAAGATACTCTACATCAAGGCGAATTTAAAAAAGTATTAACTGTTACACTAATCTCAGATAGAGAAGACTTCCATCAACAGTAGCAAAGGATAAAGAGAGTCATTATATACAGATAAATGGATCAATATAACAGAAAGACATAACACTTATTAATATATATGCACCCAATAAAGGAGCACACAGATATATCAAACAAATATTAATAGATCTAAATAGAGACGTTGACAGCAACAAGATAATAGTAGGTGACTTTAACCCTCTAATTTCAATAAACGATCATCCAGAGAACCAAAAAAGAAACAAAATATTTAAACAAAAAATTCTGAGTGATGAAATATATATATACATATATATATATATATAAAATGTCACATTCTTTTCAAATGCTCATGGAATATTGTGAAGGATAGACCATATATTGGGACACCAAATAAATCTCAATAACAGTTTCAAAGAATGAAATCATATCTAGCATCTTTCTGGAACACAGCAACATCAAACTAAACTTCAACCAGAAGAAGAGGAGAGGAAAATCTCAAGAGTAGATATAAAATAAAATGTTACTATACAACCATTGTGTAAAGGAGAAATCAAGAATGAAATTTAAGAACACCTGAAGCCAAATGAAAATGAAGACATGGTATCAGAACATGTGAGATGCAGCAAAAGTGGTAATCAGAGGGAAATTTATACACAGTTTTTATACAATCCTACCTCAGAAAACAAGAATGACAAATAAAAACTTAACCATTCACCTAAAGGGACTAGAAAAAGTAGAAGAACAAAAATCCAACAAAAGAAAGGAAATAATAAAAACTTGGGTCAGAAATCAACTAATGAAACCTCAATCGATGAAACAAAAAGTTGCTTTTCAGAAATAAAAACAAAATAGGCCACTATTAAGACTCACAAAAAGAGGAGCAAGAAAACACAATAGAATCAGTAATGAAACGGGGCCAATCACAACAGATGCAGCAAAAATGCCCAGGATTTTAAGAGAATATTATGCGTAACTATTTGACAACAAATTGAGTGACCTAGAAGAAATAGACACATCTTGGAAACATACAGCATCCCAAAAACTAATCCAGGAAGAACTAGAAATCATGAACAGATTGAAGACAAAGCAAGGAAACTGAAACAATTTAAAATATATCCCTAAAATAAAATCCCTGTACCAGATAATTTCAACAATTCTGTGAAACATTCAGGAAAAAATTAATTCCAATCCTTTGTAGACTGTTGAAAAAAATTGAAGATTTGTAAACTTTCTATGATGCCTGTAATACAACAAGTCTAAAACCAGATAAAGACAATATCATAAAAGAAACTTACACTCATATCTTTGATGAATATTGATGTAAAAATCTTCAAAAAACACTAGTGAACCAAATTCATCAACATAATTAGGGAATCATACACCACAATAAAGTGGGATTTACTTCAGGAATGCAAGAATGGTTGAATATTCACAAATCAGTAAATATTGACGCTATCACAACAAACAGAAAAAGAAAAAAGAATAAAAACAGTTGGTCTCAATCAATTCAGAAAAAACATTTGAAAAGAGTCAAGGTTTTGTTAAAAACCCTTCAAAAATAATATGGAAAAAGTGTAACTTCGACAAAATAAAGGCTATCTTTGACAAACCCAAAGCCAACTTCGTACTCAGTGAAGAAATTTCCATATTTTCCTCTAAGATCAAAAACAAGGCAAGGGTGTCTACTCTTACCACTAATATACTATAGGGTTGTAAGTCATGGTCAATGCAATCAGGCTAAAAAAAATATCGAATGTATCCAACTGGAAAGGCAGAAGTCAAAACTTTCCCTATTTGCAGGTGATGTGATAAGATACAGAGAGAGTCAAGTAGAAAACTGCTAGAAATTACAAACAAATACAGTAAAGTGTCAAACTAGCAAATTAATATCCAAAAATCTGTTGCATTTATATATGCTAACAATGAAAGTTGAGGGAGACAACTCAGGAAACAATAAAATATACAATTACATCTAAAACAGTTAAATACCTTGGAATAAGAGTAACCAAAGAAGTCAATACACTATACACTGAAAGTTATATGATGCTGATAAAAGAAATAGAAGTGATACAAAGAAATGGAAAAATACTCAGCTCTACAGATTAGAAGAATTAACAGTCAAAATGGCCATACTGACTAAAACAATATGCAGAGTTAAAGTTATCTCCATCAAAATTCCAAAGACACACTAAACAGATATTCAATAAAAAGCATAAAATTTTTTTGAAACTACAAAGGAATCAGGGCAGCAAAAACAATCCTTTGGAGAAAAAAATGATGGTGGATTCATGCTCCCTGATTTCAAACTATAGTACAAAGCAGTAATAATCAAAATAGCATGCTCTTGGAATAAAAACAGAAATACAGATTAATGGAACAGAATTGAAAACCCAGAAATAAACCCACACATGTACAGATATTTAATTTCAACAAAGGATTAAAAGCTTATAATGGGGCAAGTATAGTCTTTTCAATACATAGTGTTGGGAAAACTAAACAGCTGCATGTCAAAGGGTAAAAAGTTAGTTCACTACCTAAGTCATAAATCAAAATTAACTCAAAATAGATTAAATACTTATATGTAAAGCCAGCAACCATAAAACACAGAGGTATAAACACAGACAAAACACTACAGAACATTAACTTAAAGGGTATCTTTGGGAACTTGACTCCAATCACAAGGTAAATAAAATCCAAAATAAATACATGAGATTATATTAAACTAAAAAGCTTCTGCACAGAAAAGAAATTTGCATCAAAACAAAAATACATCCTCTGAATGGTAGAATGTGTTTTCTTATTGCCCCTCTGACAATGGGGTTAATATGTAAAACATATAAGGAACTCATAAAACTCAACAACACCAAAAATCCAGTTTATAGAATAGGTGGATGACTTTAATAAACACTTACCTACTTTAATAAACACTTCTCATACAAATGACTAACAGGTACATGAAAAGATGTTCTACTTCTCTTGTCTTTAGAGAAATGCAAATCAAAACAAAAATGAGATACCACCTCACACCTGTGAGAATGGCTATCATCAAAATAAAGAAAAAAAAAAGAAAGCAATAAGTGCTGGAGAGGATGTGGAGAAAAAGCAACTAATACTGTGGGTGGGAGTGTAAGATCATGCAATCATTTTGAAAAGCAGTATGGAAGTTCATCAAAGAATTGAGAAAAGAATAGAAATTCCATATGATCCAGTTATTCCTGTACTACACATTTACCCTAAAAACACAATAACATTTATTCACATTGCTGCATTACTTACAATTGACAAGAGCTGTAAACAATCTAAATGTTCATCAACAGATACATGGATAAAGAAAATATGATATATTATATATATAATATAAATAGTATACAGACACAAACATAAATTCTACCATTCATCAGATGAATGGATAAAGAACATGTGCTCTAGATACACAAAGTAATACTACATAGCCCTTAGAAAAGATGAAATCCTGCCATTTGCAGCAACATGCATGGACTTGCAGAGAATTATGATTATCAAATAAGTCAGAAGGAGAAAGACAGATCACATGACATCACTCACGTATTGTACAGAGATAGAAAACAAATTAATGAATTAAATAGATTTCACAAAAAGAATTAAATCAAGCAATAATAGGTTTTTACTGGGAAAAAAGAAATCAGAGGGTACAGGAAGAGATGGTGAAGGTTGAGGTGTAAACTAGTGAAGGCAATTCATAGAAATAGAAATAGAAACTGGCAGTAAAACTACTCTATTCTATACAGACATAAATTACCATCATGAATATTTCAAACCTAGTTACTGTTAAAATACAATATGTCTTTAATAATAGCAATTTACAAAAAAGGAAAGACTATAGACAATAAGTGTTAAAAAGGCTTTGTATACTGATAGCATATTGAAATTTTCATGTTATTCATTGTCTTCACTTCTTGGATTTATAACATCACATAACCTCATTTTGATCCTGCATTTTTTCAGATTTCATTTAATTATCACCTTTGTCTTATTTATTGTGCTTTCTTAAAGCAACATTTTATCTATTTATGAGGCAAACTAAGATTATAACATACTGCATTTTGTTACCTCTTCTTGCCATTGGGCTACCTTGATATTTATGTTCATTCAAATCTTGCATTAATGTCTTGAGTTTGAATTATCAATAATTTCTTTCAGTCCTTACTCTTTGAGAGATAAATAATGTTTTCAGTCCATTAAGCATTCCTAGACAAGTTTTTACTGATATTCCTAATCCGCATTTCTTCTTCTCTCTTAGTAGAGAATGCTTAAGATGACTTCTTTCCATACTGAAAAGATAGGCCTGTTATTTGCAGCTGCATGTGTGTGGACCTATGTGGGACTCTCTACATATAGAGATGAGTATCAGAGTGCATCAAAGTTTCATCCTGTACTGCAACAGTGCACAGATGAAATACTAAACAATGGCTGATGAGTGTATCTGGTCCTCAAGCATGGCAGGGAGAAGAGGAAAGCATTGCCTGTGAAAGGAAAAGATTGAGAATATTCACCACAGATCTATAAATACACTGATAGACACAAGTTAAATATTTCTTGTCTCTGTGTATGAGTGGAAGAGGCATGGGAACATTTGCAGTCTCTGTTACAAGAAGCTCCCCGCCTCTCATCTAAGTGAGACCAAGAAGGCCTTCATGTTGGAGGATGAGAAAACAGAGATTCTGTGGTACTGGACTAGACAAGGGTCACTTATAATCTAATAAATGTCATACACACATAGTGTCAACAAACAGGAATGTCGTAATATGTATATTTCTGATTGCTATGTTAGTCCTAACATAATGAAATAAATTGAGTGAGTTACAAGACGTTGTTATATGACTTTACCATGAGCATAGGGCTTAGGTGTGTGGTCTTTAATTGGTTTCTGTGGGTACATTTAGAACACCCAGAAATCTCCTTAATGAGCAAATAGCTTTTTCCAATAATATTTTAAATATATCTGACTATGTATCTAACTATATCCTGATAAATTTCATTGTGTTCCTCTGCACTTTCTACCACATTGCATGTGATGTGGTTCCAACAGTTTCTCTGTATCTTATTCTGCAGAACCATTTCTTAAGCCCATATGAACTCCTTATATTTATTTGGAATGCTGACTTACTCACTGCTTCATCAGTTTCTTCCAAGCTGAGTGACAATTGTCCATTAGGATTAGAATCCTTGTTCTCACATGGGAATAGCAGTAGGCATTACTAGTTATTTTTCAGGTTTTGTATATCAAGTTCCAGAGTTCATCAATAATAATATCTAGGATGTCAAGTGCAATGCTCGTAGACGAACTGGACCTCTCCTAGTTCTTGTCCTTTAACCTGCCTGATACATATGGGAACCACGCCTTACCGTATCCTAGATCTTTTATCTGGAAGGAAGTCTAGGTGTTCCTTTATGCCAAATTCTAGGATTTACTGAGGAAAAATTAATATATGGTACAATGATCCTGCAGACTCCAAAGTTCAGTAAATGTGAGTTAGGTTGGGAAAGGACCTCATACTTGGCCATGTCTATGTCTTTAGAATCCTCTGCTTCATCACAAGTCTCCTGGAAAAGAACTTAACAACAATCATATATGGAGAGGATGCTACAAGGTGTCAAATCATTGTCACAGAATACAACATGTAAGGCCCTTGATTAGATTCTGAATTGGACTCTGGAGAACAGTTTGTATCAGGCAAAGGAAGCCTCACATGACCCCAGATAGGGTTACCAGACATTGCTGTCTTGAGATACAGTCCTGAGAATATCACTTTACTGTGATTCTTCCTGGAATACATTTTAGATATAAGTACAACCTATGTATTAGGGTCATCCAGAAGGAAAAGTATTAGGTGTTTCTGAACATAAAGTGTTTTTGAAGTAAATGACCCTTAGCTGATATACTTTTGAACATCAGTAAATCTATAACCTAGAGTTGCTATGACTATTTGGCAGATCGTCTTCCCAACTTATGGTTGTGCTGGGTGACTATCTGTAAAGAAGCTTACTTGTTGAAGTCTGCCAGCATCTTGGAGTTACTAACTTATGTATAGATTCTGGGTTCTTATTTGCCTGTTACTCTGTCTTTCTGTGTGCCAGTATTTGTGACACTGATGATCATTATGAACATTTCAATATGATTCTTGTGCATCTAAATGTTCATATACACAAGGTCAAATCCAAGAAACCCTCTAACTTTATAGGTCTTTTCTCAATGATATTGCCATAGATTCTCTCATTTTGTCACAGTAAACCAGAAGTACTGAGCCAGACCAGAAGTCCTGAAGATGACCTTGACACATCACCTCACTTCCAAAGTAATGTCTCATATCCTCAATCCAACACATTGTTTGAAGTGGGCAATTTCCTTAACAATGCAAGCTACAAGAAACATCTTAATTGTCGGCATGGCTAATAAAGACAAGTGAACAGACAGAAGAATATCTTATTATGAGTCTGGGAATTTAAAGAGACTCATAATAGCACTATTCACTTTTACCACATAAAGAGAAAATTCTATTTTCTGCAAAAGTGAGACACAACTCTGATCCCTAGAGCAGGCAAGATTTCTGCTGTGTCCATCAGTATGGTGGCTTTGTATATGTTTTGTAGTAAATTTTGTAGCATACAGGAAGGTTGTCAGTTTACTTTATCTTTGCCACTTAGCCATCAATTTTTTATTTCTTCCTTAACACTGTGTATCTGAAGTTTCTCAAGACATTGCAACAAGTATAAACTGAGACACTTTATATTTTTTTCTGTTTCTGGTACTGGGAGAGACCTTTAGAGAAAGCTAATTCTCAGTCTTCTTACAATTATGTGAGAGGAAATGTGAGAATGGTACAGACACTTACACTGCATGAGGGCATGAAGACCTCATTAAGAAAATCTGTTGAAGTACCTGAATGAGTATAATAGTTGCCAAAGAGAAAAGTATACTCACAGACTGTTGAGCCAAAACAATTTCATGCTCCTGAGTGATGCTGTGGAGGGAAGAAATAGAAATGGAATGATAACTGTCCACTACTGAAGGGTCACAAGAATATAAAATAGACCTGTGATGTCTGCTCTTTCAATGTGACATACATCTTCTGAAATGATCCCCTTTAACTGATACTTGTAAGGGCATTCTGTTTATTCTATTATCCCATGGAAAAACTAAGCTGTTATTCTGGATGTTTGTGAAAGATACTCATTTTTGTATAATAGTTGGACACTGACCTGATTCATTCATTGTATCTCTCTCAACCTTAAATTTTCTACTGAGGATTTTCGATTATCTATTACCTCCTATTGTTTCTATGTTTATTACATTTCTTTACTAGTTGTAAAATTACTGATACACTATAGCTAACTTTATGGTATAAAGACAATGATATTTCCTCACATTTTGAAAGTTAATGATCATTTCTGATGGTAATTAGTTTGATGTAAAATAGTGTGAATAGTATATTCATTATCATTAAAATTCATGTATTTTTAAATTCTTAACTAAAAATACTGATTTATTTCTGACAATAAAATACATGTTTAATAGGTAATACATATTTTGGGGTAAGGGAGCTCAAAGATAATAGCAAAAATTAAAATTTCTGAGACTTGAAGATATTCAGTTCAGTAGATCAATATTCTTCTGAAGTTGCTTTCATGTTATAAATGAAGTTTAAAATTTTTTATATTGCAAACAATGACCTGCTTTAGCATAAGGAGTAAATATAAAGAAATCATTATAGAAGGAACAATTTTATTTATGGAATATCTAGGAGATAATAAAGGGCCTTAAAATCAATCTGTTTCTATTTGTTGTTCTGATATATTTTTCTCATGCTGTGAACAGAACACACTATCTTCCAGAACTACTGAATTTCAAAAAGACTTTGGACTACAATAATCATTACTGAAGAAACTGACAGTGTTGTTAGTTGTTTTACAACACTAGATACTTCAGGTTTTTCCAACCAAGGCACAACAGCCTGGTTTAGGGGATGGCCTCTATTTGCTCATGTGATTAATATCCAGAGAAATGTGGGCTCACAATAGTAGCTAGGGTCTTCAGACTTGTGAGGCCTATCTGTCTCCAGCTACCTTTGTCAGACATTGGTCTGCACATAACAGCACTGCTTGGACTCACTCGCTCCGGTGAAGTCAAAGGTAGAATTTAGATTAAAGTCACTGTGTGAAATACTTTCTTAATCCTAGATTTTAAAAATGGACAATGAACAAGAGAATTCAGAATATATGGAGACAATAAGATAGGGACACATAAGCAAATCAATGTTATTATAAAACAGGTAACTCACACAGGTAATATATTACGAATAGAATCACTGAATGTCAGAACGTAAAGAAGTCATTTGCAAAGGAAAAACAAAGGGTTCATGTCTGCTAAGCCCTGAGAAACAATTCTGTTATTAGACTAGTGTAAACTATATAAAATACCTAAAATGTTTACAAAGCATGAATGCTATTCAGGGTGGGAAAAGAAGAGTAATCAATATTAGAATAACAAATGTCAGGGATTAGAAATACAGTTTTTGAAGATGTGTGTCCTCTATTTTTTCACACTGAGCAAGAATTCACTTCGTGACATCCATCATTTATGGATGGGTGTCCCAAATGTTTATATGAGAAAATTACAGTTTCTATAAATTTGAATTAAAAAATAGATAAAAATAATTACTCACCACATTTGTGTCAGAGCCTTCGGCCTGAGTGATAAAGCAGACAATAGAACTGCCTATGTCAGGGTAAAGGTAAGAACAGCTGGAAGCTTCCATCACCTTCATCTGTAAATTTCTGGATTTTCATCTGTCTCTCCTAGAAAAACAAAAAGTAAAAACCCAAACATTATCCTGAAACTCTCCTATTACACTAAGACTTGATATCTGTCACTTTATCGATAAATTTTATGCTAAGAATTTTCATTTATATCTGCCGTTACTGCCTTTTCTACAAATTTATCTAAGTGAACCCTTTAGTTCAGTTTTAAAGTCATTTATGTAATTACCAAGCTCATTTATTTATAAAATTATAAATTTTAACTCAAATGCGTCTTCATTTTCTTAAGTATATAAAAATAAATTAATTAAAAAACTCTCTCTTTTACCTTTGTCTTAAAGTTAGCAAAGAGAATGGAAGCAAGTCATCTCTATCCTGTGTATGAAACTTGACTTTACTGAGAGAGATATATTATTTATTTTTAAAATCCTATGGCATTGCCATCAAAACAATCACTTTATAAAACAAAAACACATCTCAGAATGTAATCTTATTTCTTAAAAATCTTACATTTAGTAATGAAGATAATTGTGATGGTTCTTCATTGAATTAAAATATTAAAAACTGAATCCTCTCTCACAGTATTTTAAAACCACTTCCATAACAAAAAAGTACTAATCCGGTTTAAGAATTTGAGGCCCAGAAAGCCAGCACTCTGAGCTATATGAGTTCTTCAGATTGCCCAAGGGTGCTAAGAGCTGAATAGGCAACTGGATCTCCTGAAGAAGTAGCTATGCCAGGTCATTTCTGGCTATCCCACTCACAAACCGAAATCTTTCACGCAGCACAATGGAAGACACCTTAACAACTCTCTAAGCCGCTCCAGGGTGTCTCAAGTTCAATACTACAGCAGTGTCTTCAGGATTCCTATATGTAAAGTTAGAGAATAATTAGATTCAGTAGGAATTTTAGCCCTTAAAAACCACTGGATGGAATTTCCCAATCTAATCCTTTAGCTTTGATGCACAAGGTTCCTGAAGAATCCGAAGTCCATGAACAAAGTCAGTCCACAGGCTCTGAATTAAGAAAGGTTTTAACTGAAAGAGGTAATAAACACCCAAAGATTAAGACAAATTTCTTGCCTACATGTGATTCAAACATACCACTGAGGTAAGATAGATGTCTCAGGGGGAATAATACGAAATGAATATACCTCTAGAAGACATTAGCAAATTAACTTGGAGATATTATATTATATAGCACATTGGTAGAAGCAGGACACAATCTTACATATTTCAAACACAGTGGGCAGCAGTTAGAATCCAAGAGTTGCTAACAATGGAATCACTACATATTTGACTGCCACAGCTGATTATCATGGCCTGTGAAGGATTGGCATATTGTAGAGAAATTCAATCTGCCAAAGTTAAGAAAAACAAATAAAAATAGTAAGAGTTAAGTCAGCAGAAATTTCATTTTTAACCCATAATTTAAAGTTTCTGTCCCTTCTAGCGTTGTTAAAATTAACATGCAAACACAAATTCTTTTGCATTTTTATGCCCATGCTATTTCTCTCTAAAGAACATTTCCTTATTATTATGTTTCTAAATGCATGGCTTCTTTACGACACAATTTAAATCTCTTCTAATCAAAATATTGGGAACACTTTCAGTTATCTACCCCACTGCAATGCTTACATAGCTATTTTTATAAATTATTAACATAGTAAGTAATCAAGTAGAAGAAATACTGTCATTTGAAAATATTAAGATATTGGATCTAAATGTCACTATTTTTAAACTGAAAGTACTGAGATTACTACATTTAAAATCTTATATGTAGAAAACATATTAATTAGGAAACAGGTTTGTTACTTAAGAGCTTACATTTAAACAGATTTGTAAAGTTCCTAACAAAAATGTGAGATGAATTAATGGTGGTGTATTCATACATAAAGGAAAATTGATGAATATATAAAAGGATAAGGGAACTGTACAGCTGAACACAAAAACAAGTATCTTTAGCTATATATGTAGTTTTTCAATTCTCTGAGTGAAAAAGACTGATTTAGACAAAGAAATGAGACAAACTTATTCATGTTTTCAAAGCATTTTTAATATGGATAAGCCAATATAAGGCCTGGTAAATAGGTGGAAATGTTATACATTCTTTTTTTCTGTCATAAATAGATTTCTAATGGAAAAAGGAAAGGGAAGTAATATGAAATAGCCATTACAGTGTGGTAATCTTCATAATCGTCAATGAAAGGAGGAGGATAAAATAAAAATGTAACAGAATTCATCAAAGTGAGTCAAGTTTCCCACCTGCACCCATGTGTACCTTTGTCGCAGATGGCATAACAGGTGCCCGCAGGTCACCCTGAAAGAAACTAGATGTCCATGGATATTTTAAAGGAGGCTATAAAGTAATTCCTGGTGTTGGCATATTCCTTTATTTCTCCCTGCCTTTCAAGATCCATCAGTTAGTTTTCTTTGCTTCCATGGAGAAAGTGAATTCATTGAGCTTGGGCCAAAATTGAGCAAAGTGCTGACTTTCAAGATGCTTAGGCATCTCTTTTGAAGAATTCCAGGACTTTCTGGTTAAAAAAAACCAAAAAAACCAAAACCAAAACAGAATAAAGGAGCTTCTTAAACCTTAGCCTTAGCTTAAATAGAAAAATACGGCTGCAATAATCATAAAGGTTAATAATCTACTATTACTCATGAGAGGAAACCACTTTCTTCCCAAATATGTCATTTTCATCCCATCCCGGTATCTTCTGCATTACTTACCCGTCAACAGAGACCAACTGGGCAATCAACAATCACACAGTTGTATGTTCTTCTCCTTATTCCAGATTTTCCTCCAGGCATATAGGAAGCATCAGGGGTTGAAAATGCAATGGTTGCTTTAGGAAGATTAGCCCAGTTCCCAGAGGTCCTTTGGACCTACATAGGGCATGGCATAGTGAATGCCTACAATTTGTGCTTGAGCAGAGTCCTGAAGATCCCTAAGGCCCACTTGGACCAGAGCCAGGGCTTCTGAGTTTTTCCCTAGGGGAAAATTTCAGCAATTTTTTTACTGTTACTGTTTACTGTTTCAGTGTAACAGAGGAATTTGTAAATGACCTGATGCAGATATAGTACAGATAAGCATTAAAATGCTATTTCTATCCCCTTCTTTATTTGTATCCAACACAACATATCTTGTTAAGCACAGTGAGTACATACTTCAAGAATCAGAAATTCATGTTACCATTGAACAACTGAACATCCTTACTAAAAAGTAGTAACTTAAATTCTGTTATACCCAAATCTTCATAATGTTATATAGTTATGCATACTTGAAATGTTTATTTATTTTGCTCACAATGATATACACTCATTTCAGGATATTTAAATTGTATCTCATCACCCTCCATCAGAGATCTCATGTCCTTTACCACCATCTTTTCTTCTCTCCCTGTCCCCAGTAAGCGCAGACATTTTTCCTATTAATTTTGTTGGGATGTGTATGCTCACTTGTTTCATTTTATTGCATGCCACATGAGTGAAACCATTCTATATTCTTTCTTCTAACTTATTTTTCTTAACATGATCTTTCACAATTTACAAATTAATTAATTTGAATCCTAAAATTGTGCCAAAATATATAAGATGCTAATTTGGAGGTAATAGAGAATATACTTTCCCTCTAGCTAAGGAGATACATAATTTCTGATCACCACAAATAAGCTCTAACATATTTGATTTCTGAAATTAAAAAAATAATATTTTTCTTCTGTAAAAAATGGCCACTAACAATATTAAAATTTATAATTTACAATGAAAATCTAATCTTGCAGTTACTTAATAAAACTCACATGAAGCTGGCACATCTTGATGTAGTAAGGATCCACTGTTCATTCAGTATAGAACCAGCACAGAAATGGTAAAACGATAGTTGCACAGAAACTATCCAAGGAATTGACCTCCTTCTACTTCCCAGCAGTTGGGACAGTGGGGTACAATGCCAGGATGTAATCCACATTCTGCAGAAGGAATTCACAGGTGGGGTACAGTGAAGTTAGTGTTACCACCCTGTCACTGAATATATTGACTTATTTTTAAAATTTAGAAAACTGTAAATCTTCAAATTCAGAAAAATTAATTTAAGAAAAATGCTTGTAAATCTTCACTTTTGGAAAATGCTTCAAAATACTTCTTTGTTACTACAAACTTTTCTTTTAGTACCAGAGGTTGCTTGTAATATAATAAGAATGGAAGTGTTTTTATTTATTTATTCAGTGGAATATTAGAAAGCACTGATTTATATAATACTATCTTCTGAAGGGAACAATATTAATAAAAACTTAGCTCTTAAACCCTTTCTGGAAAAAAATAAGATGTTCTATTGCCATATGTAGATATTTTTTAGTGTTATTGATTCCTTCTCTCCAGATTCAGATAAAATAACTTGAATTTTGTTTCTATCAAAGTTTGACAAAATAACCTCTTATCTAACTCTGATTTTAAGCTCCAACAGATACTCTGATCCCAAGGAAAATAACTAAAATAGGTGATAATGCTGAAATCACCTGTGATTTCATGAAAAATAATAGCTATCTTGAAGAGCCAGAAATCTTGAAGACTCTCTTTCCAGACTACATGCAGGTGACACTCAGCCAAGGAAATATTAAGTTCTTTGAGAGGATATTTGAGAGGATCTTGCTCAGGCTGGTCAGTGTTGGTTCCATACTGAGTATCAGGTACCATAGAAAGTTGCTTTGTTAAAATCATGGCTAGGGCAGCATGCAGGGTTGAGAAAGTATCAGAGAGAATGGTCTCTTCAGTAAATTATGAGGAAGATAATTCCTTGTAATTCTATAAGAGGAAGGAAACAATAAAGGAACATAAGAGAACATCAACATAGAGAAAGAATAGAACAAGATGGAAAAATGCAAAGCGAAGCAAATGTACAGCAATAAAATATTGAACAAAAGTAGGACGCTGTACATGGGGATGAGAGAACAAGGAAGAAAGATGGAAAATGATGGAGAGAGGGTACTAACAGAGGTAGATGGGATATGAGGGCTTTCTTTTATTTTTGTTATTTGTAATTTGCTGTTGAAGTTCAGGTAATCAACTCTTTTAGAGCGCCAAGTGCTTGAAAGTTTCAGGGCAAATCCAAAATATGACTCTTGAGTTTCAGGCTCTATCCAAGAGTGAACTGTTTCAAGTTCAGGGTGGATCCAGGAATTAAATATTTGAGATTCCGAATGGGTCCCTATTCAGCCCTTATTCCCTTGAATGTGGAACCAAGGTCTGAATGTAAAAGTTTTCAATGTGATCAGTGGTCTGACTCCCTGAGTTTCAGAATGTGTAGCAGATTGATTTGTAGCAGTTTGTTCCTGAGTCCAATAAAGATTTATATCAACTTTATTTTGGTTCCAGGAATTTACTGGCTGAGATTCAGATAAAATCCAGGGTCTAGTTTTATCACTTTCAGTCTGTAACCAAGGCGTAAGAGTGTCAGATAATATTAGATGTCTTAGTACTTGTCTTTCAGTCTGGGTCCACAAGCGCATTGTTTTTTTTTCAGTTAGGGTCCAGGGTCTAACTATGCTAGCTTCAGTTTTGTTCCATAGTCTGATTGAACTCATGTGAGTCTTAAACTGATGTCTTATTGTTGTATCATTTCCATGCTGTGCTGATTAGCAGATTTCTAAAGTTTCAGACTGTGTCCAAGGTCTTATTGTAGTAGCTTCAAAGTGGATCCAGGGTTGGAGTATCATATTTTGAAACTTTTTCCAGGATATGATTGAATGAATTTCATACTGAGTCCAAGAATTGATAAAATCAAGTTTATTCTGGATTAAGGAATAAGTCATTTGAGATTTAAGTTGGAACGTGAGTTTAACTGCATCATTTTTGGTCAAGGTACAAACAGTATCTTTCTTAGTCCTGGTGCTGAGTACTTGGAATTTAGTCTGAGTCCATTGTTTTAATCTATTAACTATATAATTTGTCCAAAACTTGGCTGTATTAGTTTCAAGTGGGATCCACGGATGGAAAATTTCCCATTCTGGTTGAATCAAGGTAATATTTATTTGAGATTCTGTTTGAGTCTCCTGCCCTTTTGTATCAATTACGGTCTGAAAACAAGGCCTGACAGCATTAAAACAAGATATGGTTAAGTGTCCCAATGCTTCCATTTCGGTCTGGGTCAGTAGTGTAGTTTTATTAGCTTTTGATTGTGCCCAGGACCCAATTGTCTCAGATTCAGCCTGAGTCCAGAATGTGATTATACTACTTTCAGAATGAGTCCTTATGTTAATCATTCCAAGTTCAGTTTGAATCCGTGATCTTACTGCCTTAGTTTCAGAAAAGATAGAGGATCTTATCGGATCTCTCTGAGACTGGCCCTCCTTCAGGTTCCAGCGGTATAACATGCTGTTTACAGTTGGAACCTGTGATATAACAGTAGTAATTTCATATTGGGTCAAGAGTTCAATTCTGTCAACTTCAAACAGGGCTACTGCACTCACTCTTTGAGATGTGAAAAGCTCCGTGGTCTCATTGTTTCCATTTGAATTTTAAACCAGTATCAATAAATGTCAGCTTCAGATTGGGGTAAAAACCTGGCTACTTGAGGAAATGGCATTATCAAGTATGTAACTGTCCCAGATATATGCAAGTTCTTTGTATTGACATTGTCAAACTCAAGGTGTGTCCAAAGAAGAGAAGCTTGATTTTCAAACTGAATGAATGATTGAGTGGTATCGCTTTGAAAATATAATGTAATATTGAATGTGATAGTTTCAGCCAGTGTCCAGGGTATCTTAGATTCAGTTTTAACCAGTGCCCAAAATACTTCTGTATCAATTACGGACTGTGCATGAGATCTAACTGCCAGAGAATCATCCTGAGTCCAGGTTTTGACTGTGGAAGATAAAGTCTCTGTCAAAGGATTAACTAAAGGCTCACCTGGACTCCACAGTACAACAGGGAAAGGAAATTTCTGTGTATGGATCTTTGCTGCAGGATATGCAATGTGCGTCAATCATATAAATGTAGATGTGTTTGTCCATGTCTTTAGAGGATACTCAGTCTGATTCCACTGTGTGATCATGGAATCTATACTTTGTGTCAATGGATTCACCACTACAGTTTTATCTTGGGTCCAAGGTCTAACTGTAGAAGAGAAATTCCCTGCCCACTGATTTACTGTTGAATGTTCAGTTTGAAACCACTGTGTAGAATCTATAGACTGTGTACGTGGGTTGACTGAGTTTTATCTTGGGACAGTATTTTGATTGTGGAATCTGTAGTCACTGGACAATGTTGTTTTTTGAATACTCACCCTGAATCCACTGTATAATAGTGGATTCTACAAACTTTGCCCAGGTATTTATTGCTGGCATTTCATACCGGATCCAGTGTGCAACTGTGTGAGGTACAATGTCTGTCCAGGGATTTATTGCTTGAAATTCACCCTTCTTTCACATTGTGACTGGAGAAGCTAAGGTATCTGGCCAATAATTTACTATTAGAGGCTTACCTGTATTTCATAGTGTTAGTGTAGTCACTGCAGTCACTCTCCAGGGATTTTCTTTTGAATATTCAATCTTATTCCATAATACAACCGTGGAAGCTGCAGTGTCTGACCAGCACATTGCTTCTGGAGATTCTGCCTGTGGCCACTCTATCACAATGAAAATTACATCCTCTGATGAGTTATTCACTACAGGAAGTGGATCATGGGTCTTCAGTATGAGTTTGTAGTTTTCAGATTTTGTTCAGAAATTAATTAGTACTGACTGAAACTGGGTTGAACTTTTGTCTATTTCAAGATCAGACTGTGTCCTAAGATTTTCTTTTGAAGTTCCTGCCTGTGCCCAAATTGTGACCAAGGAAGTTAATGGTTCTGTCCAAATATTTGCTATTGGAAATTTATCAAGGGTCCACAATGTTACTGCATCTGCCTTTGTTTTTGTCCTGGAATTTAATGTTAGAAATTCAGTCTAAGTATACTGTGTGATTATAGCCACAACTGCCTGTGTCACTGGATTTACTTGATATTCAGTCTGGGTCTCAGGCATTCCTGTGTTATATTCAGACATTGCCAAAGAATTTAATGATAGATTTTCATTTGAAATACATAATATAAACATGCCGGTTTCAGAGACTGTCCATAAATTCACTGCTGGAGATTCACCCTGAATCCACAGTGTATGGTGGAAGTTACATCCTCTATCCAGGGACTTATTCCTGGGTTTTCATCAACCTCAATATATATTGGTGGACATAGGGCTTGAGATCTAGTTTCTGGCAAAATATTTATTGCTAGCAATTCAGATTGTTTCCAGGTATTGAGAAATTAAACCTGAGTTTAATTTCTGGAAATTAAACCTGAGTACAAATATTTTATCACTGGAAATATAGTATGTGTTCATTTTATGACTATGTTAGGTATAGGTTGTATCCACAAATGTGTTGAAGGTATATCCTGAGTTCGCAGTTTGACTGCTCCTACTTTACGCTGTGTCCAGATTTCTACTTCTGAAAATTCAGACTTGGTTCTTGGTGTGACTATATTACAAACTGTCTCGTCCAAGGTCCATGTTGTGAATGTTTCAGAAACAAACTCTGCACAAGCATTTTTTTTTTTTGGAGATTTAGCCTGGGTCCATGGGGTGACTGCAACAGTTTCAGGTCTTGTCCAAGGATTTACTGCTGTAGTAATGGCCTTCATACAGAGTGTGGCTAAATTAGATTCAGGTTTTGTGAAGGGATGTACTTGGTTATACTCATCGGGGGTCCACAGTACAACTGTTTCTGTCACTGACGGTGGGCAAGAATTTACTGATACAATTTGTGTTATGTTCCATAGTGTGACTATACCAGGCGTAATTAAAGGATTTACTGCAGTAGTATCAGCCTGGGCCGAAGATTTCTTTGTGACATTTTCAAACTGTGTCCAAGAATTCATAGCAGATTTAGCCTGACTCCCTGGGATGATTGTAGCAGCTACAGTCACTGTTAAAGAATTTATTCTCAGAGGTTCCTCCTGGGTCAGTGATATGACTCTACGATTTTCATACTGCATCCAAGTATATACTTCAATAAATTGAAGATGTGTCCATGTTGTTAGTTTTTCACTTATAGGCTGAACCCAGGAATTTACTGCTGGAGATTTTGTGTGCAACCATGATGTGAATATATCAACATTAGATTCAGTCCATGCATTTAATTGAAAATATCTACTCTGCCATGGAATGACCAGTACAGTTTCTGACTGGAACCACAGATTTGCTGCTGGAGAGTCAGCCTGAATCCATGCTGTGAGTGAGTTTGTTTCTGACTCCGTCCAGGGACTTCTGGAAATTCAGGTTCGATCCATGCTGTTACTACATTAATTTTCGACTGAGTCCACAGATTCATTTCTACAGTTTCTGGCTGGGTCCATGGTGTGACTGGAGTAATTTCTATGCCTGTCCAGGGATTTGCTTCCAGAGAGTCAGACTGGACCCATGCTGTGATTGGATTAATTTCTAGTTTAGTTACATGATTTAAATCTGGAGACTCATATCGGACCTATGGTGTGAATGTATCAATTTTAAACTGTGTTCATGGAATTCCTACTGGAATAACATGCTGCCCTCTGTATGAATGAATCAACTGAAGTCTGTGTCAAGAGATTTATTATTTCAGAATTTTTCTGCATCCAGATTGTGAAAACATCAATGTCAAGTGTTGTCCAGGGATTTGATGAAGAAAGTTTAATCAGGTTTATCAGTGTTTCTGTATTAGGTATATCTTCTATCCAGGGACTTAGTGCTAGAGACTCAATCTGAGTCCAATGAATGATTGTATCAATTTCAGATTGTCCCCCTGGATATAATACGGCTAATTCAGCTTGGTTTCACAGTGTGACTATATCAAATACTGCCTGTGTCCAGGGTTTTGCTAGAGATTCAGACTATTCCACAGCATTAGTGTGAAAGTTATAGCTTCTGTCTTGTGACAGACTGCTGGAGATTCAACCTATGTTAGTGGTATAAGTCTATTAGATGCAGTCTGTATCCACAGACTTACTGATGGAAGGTCAGAGTGTGTCTACTGTATAATGCTCTATATATGTTCAGCCTATAAATAGGCTCTGAACAGATATTTACCAGTAGAGTATCAGCTTGAACACCCAGTATATCTGTTCATTTGTATATTGTGTTCATACATTTACTCCTGAAGATTCTGCTTGACTCCATGCTGTAACAGAATCAGTTTCAATTTATATCCAAGTATTTACTGATGAAGATTCAATCTGAATCCATGTTGGGCCAATATCAGCTATAGGCTGCATCCAAGAATTTATTACTGGAGTTTCTACCTGGGTCCAAGTTGTGACTGACTGTGTACAGGTATTTATTTCCAGATTTCTCATACTAATCCAGGTTGAGAAAAAATTAGTTCCAGATTGCCTCCAGGAAATTAATGCTAAAGATTTCTCCAGGGTTTATATTGCTTCTGTAACAGTTTCAGTACTTTTACAGGAATTCAATGATGAGGTCTCTGCATTACTACACAGTGTGGCTATATCAGATAAAGACTGTGTACAAGGATTTACTACTAAGTATTCAGCCTGTATCCATGGCATAACAGTATCATTTTCAGATTGTATCCACAACTTCAATGCTAAAAGTTCAGATCGGATCCATGTAGTGACTGTGTCAGCTTTATTTTTTGTCAGGGGGTTTATTTCTGAAGGTTTACCCTGTCTCCACTGTGTGACTGTTTCAACTGCAGGCTGTGCCCAGAGAGACAGTGTTAGAATTTTAGACTGTGTCCATGGTGTGCCTGTATTAAATACAGGATGTGCCAAAAGACTTTAATCCTGGAAATTTCACTTTTGTCTATGATGTGACAGTATCAGCTATTATCACTTTCCAATGATTTACTTTTGGAGTTTCAACCTGGCTCCATAATGTGACTATTTCTATTTCAGACTGTGTCCAGGGTTTTACCTCTGGAGACATAGCCTTAGCATAGAGTGTTAATACATCAGCCTCATTTTGTGCCCAAGCGTTCATTATACCAACTTCTGGCTGAATCCACGGTCTAATTAAATCAGCTTCAGGCTGTGTCCAGAATGTATCTTTATCACCATCAGTCTCACCCAAAGCCATGAATGTATAAGCTTTATGCTCTATCTGTCCTCTTACCTAATCAGCTACAGGTAGGTTACAGGGACTGAAAATTTCAGTCTTAGACTGTAACCAGTGGTGAGTTGTTTGAGTTACAGACTTTGTCAATAGCATGAATGTTTCTATTTGATTATTAAACCAAAATTTGACTTTATTATCCTCAGACTGAGCCCAAGGTCTGCTTCTATAACTTTCAGTTTGAGTCAAAGAGAGGATTGTTTGAAATTCTGTCCCAACTCAAGATTTGAATGTGTCCATTTGAGTGTAGATCCAAGAGAGAATTATATCAGCTTCTGGCTCAGACCATGAAATAACTGTTTGAGATTCACTTTGGCTCCAGGTTTTCATTATATCTTCTTGTGTATATAACCAAAATCTGACCTTATTAACCTCAGGATTTGTCCAGGATGTGACTATATTAACTTTCCACAGTGTCTAGGATCAAAATACACGTTTTGCAGCCTGAGCCCATCATCTGATTGTATCAACTTCTGGATTAACTAAAGTCTGAAGTGTCTTAAGAGCTGGCTGTGATCTTGGTTTTATTTGATCAGATTTAGTCCAGAACCAAGATACGACTCTACCAGCTTCAGAATGGTTCCAAGGTCTGACTGTTTCAATTTTATTGAGGGCCTGGGATCTCATTTTATGTGTTTCAGGCTGATTCCAATGTTTATAGTTACCTTTTTCAGCCTGAAATCTGGGTCTGACTTTTAAATTCAGGCTGAATCCAGGGTCTGAAACTTTCAATTTTAGTCTGTAAGCATTTTCTTTTTGTTTCAGCTTTTACCTGAGTCAGTGGTTTTCCTCCTTGGGTTTGGATTATGTCAGCATCAAACTGATTCCAGAATCCAATAATATAAACTTTAACATTATTTAAAGACTCAATTGCTTTAGCAGTAGTATTCATTAAGACCCATGATACATCTTCAGTATGTGCTGGGAGTTTAGTAGCTTCATGGTTACTCAGTGAACTGATTCTGTCTATTTGACTTGAAGGTCTGATCATACTGGTTTTAAACTGGGACCAAGACCTAATGACATTGTTTGCAGGTTGATCTAAATAAAGGGCATACTTAGCACTGAGGATGCCAAAAATTTCATTGATTTAGATTCAGGAAGAATCCAATATTCACCTTTTTTACAGATTCTAGGGATCCAGCTATAGTTAACATTGATTGAAACCAGGCTTCCAAGGTATGTGTTACTGTAGGATACTAGGATCAATTTGTATTTAGCGTGGAATGAGTCCAGAATTCAATGCTACCTGCTAAAGAGATCCATTGATGCACTTTGTATGTTACTGGTTTGACGAAAGTGTTAACTATACCAACTACATGATTTATTTGACTTTTAGTATTCTTTTCACTAGATTGAATCTGTATCACTGTGTTATCAGGCATAAGGTGTGTCCAAAGTGCTATGTCAGCGGTAATTTCTGGACAGGGTTTTCCTACTAATTGATTATGGAAAGAAAATTTATGAGATTGAATTTGAGACTGGACAGTTTTAATCTCAGAAAGAATTTGAGATCCATCTATGTCACTTGAAAACAAAATGCAAGACCTACTAGTATTAACAAATGGTAGAGTATGAAGTTGAGATATATACTAATGGTTCAACCAAGGATCTTACTGAATTAGTTATAATTCCATGTTGATGTTTTATTGCATCTCTCTGAGTAAAATCCCAGGGCACAGGTATTTCAGTTGTTGGAAGTTTCTGAGGTACATAAGGGAGGGAAGACTTAAGATTTTCAGTTGCTGGGGTATTCCGAGGTTCATCTACATCAGAAAGATCCCATTTTTTGGAAAACTGAGAGGCAAAAAGGAGTGCAATAGGGAATTTGCTAGCTGAAGAGAGCTGACTAATTTGAACATGTAATTGTCTATTGTCAGAAAGAGTCCCTATCATCCGAACCTAAAAATACTGGAGACAGATTCCAACATCAATTCAGTGAGAAAATGCCTAATCTCTTCCATGCTTGTTTGGAGAATCCAGGAGAGCTCAAAATGGCAGAAAATTGTTCAGAATTAGCCTGTCTTGTGGATCATGTTTTAACCCAGTAGAAAAACTTCAGGAAAGGGGAAATGCAGGATCCAGTGACTTCGGGGATGACTTGATAAACCTCATCCAAGATAAGTATGGGGCTGTGTTGATGACAATAATAGGGTCATAACAGGCTATTGAGGACTCATTGACCAGGTCTACTAGTTCCCACTGGTTGCCAAAGAGACAAAGAACAGGAATACCCTGCTGTAACTGAATGAGAAATAAAGAAAATTCACATATGCTATATATACATATGTGTGTGTATATATGTATATGAAATAAATAAACATATAATACTATATATTAAGATAGATGTCAACTTATAATTATGTTAATGTGTAATACAATGTAAATTATAAATTATATATAAATTATAAAGTATGGGGAAGTGTATATATGTACTTATTAACAGCATATTTATATATACAAAATATTATTGATACACACATTAAGCCTAACATTTCCTACCACACTTAAATTCCATTGCATATACACTTCAAGGAGTTCCAGATTATGAGTTAAGTACAAAATTGGAATTGTTAGCTCTAATTATAAGAGGAAAAACTTAAAGTTAAGAAGAATTTACAGGTTAATTTTGAGTTCATCATCTCTACTACTATTGCTGATTCAAGCCATCATTTGTTTACATAGTCACAAAAATACAACAAATATTATTTATTCTGTGGATATAAAGGTAACATGGAGCTAGCCATAAAAAACTATGCCTATCAGTAACTATTTTTGAGACTATTGTGTCCCTTTTCCCAAAAAGCAACCTAGGGCATTATACAGCACCTTTTAGAGAGAATAATATTTAGTTTACAAGACAAATGATATATAAGAAGACATTTTCTAGAAAGAAATTTAAAGCAAGATATTAAGAAATGCAATAATTAAGAAACCTTATGAAATATGTAGGTATAACAGAAATGAGATTTCCTGATGGAGAAGGAACATAAGATTATATCGATATTCTTAACAAACATTGTAACAGCTACTCCAAATTAAAAAAGAAGAAACAGTCTTTAAGAATTGCAGAAGTTTGAAATTAGGGAAGACATAAAACTGCCTAGTTCCAACTTTTATAAGATTCCAACCTAGGCCAAGTTATACAGGAGAATTTGATTTGATGGGAAAGAAGCTGAGTATATAGTATAGCACAAAATTTAGTACAATATATTTTATAATCTCATGTATAGGAAACAAGATACAATAAATAAATAATTAACTATAACCTACATTTGATGGAGGCATTTAAAATAGATTTTTGAAAAAAAGTAAACCACTATGGAAATAAATAAATGTAGGAAAAACATTTAGTACTTAGCTAACACCTGAACAAGATACATTACGAGAAATATTAGTAAGAGAGATACAGAAGAAATAAAAGAAAAAGGAACCATACTATGAAATTATTATATCTGAACTTGATGATTTAACCAGTGTTAAGTCCAGAAAGATCTGAAGGCAAAAACTGCAATTTACATAGATAAAAACTGCTCTTCTGGAAGGTGTATAATAATTAAATATTCTTAGTGTAAAGTATGATTGTCAACTGTACACACTGTTATATGCCAAATCTCCAGAACTTATTCTTCTTCATATTTGAGTCTTTTATCCAACATAGATTTTATATCACTCCAATAGTAAGTTTGCCCTTCTGCTGTAAGTACCTTGCAATCTTCTTGTGACTGAAAAGCAACCCATTATTTATTTCTCATATGGGATGGAAAGGAAAATATGGAAGTTGTTTTCCATGTACAGCCTCTCTAGGGTCTTCCACAGAAAATAATTTCTGCCTGCACTGACTCAAAACTCAGATAAAAATGAAGGCATAATATGGGTATCAATGAGCAATAGCTAATGTCATCACATGTGAATACTCTAGGAAGACAATAGATACAAAGATGCTTTTATGCAAGAAATACAGCCGGAAGAATACAAGAAAATATCTAAGGCCATAGAAGAGCAAAACTGAGACTTGCAAGGAAAGATGTAGCTCCATGTGTGGAGCACCTATGGAAAAGCTTGTACACAAGTTTAAGCTGTAAAACATGTTAATTTGATATTCACATATGATTATCACTATAACAAGTTCATAGTATTCCAAATGTGAAAACAAGTCAAATATCCATTAAAAATAAATGAACACATTGTAATGCATATTTACACACTTAATGGAATTTTGTTCATCCATTAAAAAAAGGAATATATAAGCATATAAAACACTATGTTAAGTGAAAACATATACTATGGACATGGTTTTGAAAAAACAAACATAAAGCAGATTGATGATTGCCACATGCTAGAGAAATGACTAATAAGAAGAAACTGCATGATGAATATGAGATTTTATTTGGGTGTAATAAAAGTATTTTTGTTTTGATGTTATTTTTTAACTATTGATTTGATTTTGCAGTACTATTTAATTAGTACTATTTTATTAGTTTAAAATACTATATAAACTTCAGGAGAATAGTCACACAACTCAATTTGTATATAATACCACAAACATCATTAGAGTTTTAGTACCTGTCACCATTATTATTTTCACTCATTTAATCCCTAATAACCCCACACATCCCTCTGTCTGGTAACCACAGTCTTGCATTAAATTCCTGTGAGATTTTTATTTTATTAACTCTAATTATTTCATTATATTCCCCATATGAGTAAAACCATTTGTTATAAAACTAGGAAGAGGTGGTGGGTATACATTTCAAAGTAAATGCCACTGAAATGTTCACTTTAAATATCTAATTTATACTAATTTCATATAAGCTTTTTAAATAAAGGAAAAACAGAGAACTCAATGGTGCAACGACTCCTTAGAAGACATAATTCCTTATATCTGAAGACCCAGATCATTTTGGTAGAACCCAGATCAACTTAGCATACACTTAACTCAGGATACAGATGACCTCAGATGAAGGTCTGAGTGCATTAAATGCACAAATAGAATCCCAGAAACATAAATTTCCCAGGGACTAAGTACTAGGTACTGAGAGAAAATCCCATTGCAGTATACCCAAATTCAATTTAAGAGCTGAAATCCAACATTAAACTATATAATCTCATTTCAAACAGTTCAAAAAAAGAATTCACAAGTCCCATTGTGACTCAAAATGCCACAAAATATATCAAACATAATAGTCAGATCAGGACATGAGAATCAAATCTGGACCCTATGTGAAAAAATACATCATCCTAGGTAGACTGTTTTATGCCAATGTTCTTCTCAAGAGTAATGTAATATTGTCAATGATAGACTATATGCTGGGATGTAATACAAGTCTCAGAAAATTTAGCAAGTTTGAAATTATAAAAAGCATATTTATAGCCACAAAGAAGTAAAATGAAATGAACCAGATGATCAAAACTGGAAGAATCACAGAGATGTGGAAATATGAAAAACTTGCTTCTTAATGACTACAGGAACATTGAGGAAACTACTGATTAAATTAAGAATTATCTGTAAAGAAAGGAAAAGAAAGAAATGAGGTATGTCAGCATGTGGAATGTGACAAAAGCGATTCAAGAGAAAAGTTTATAGTGATACAAACATACATTATAAACCAACAGATAACCAAATTAGATAACTATATACACAATAAAGGAATTACAAAATAGATAAAAACTAAAATCAGTAAAGTAATAATAAATAAAATAAATGATAAACTAATAAAAATTACAGGAGACAAAAAGTAAGATGGAACTAACTTTTGTTCCATCAATCCCACACTTAGGTATATATAAAAATTCTACAATTCTTTATTTATAACAATCTACAGAAAATATCGTATCTGAATAAAATAAAATTGATGGATTATTATTGAGACAAAGAAAATAAAAAGAAAATCCTAAAAACATTAACCTTATTCCAAAATCACAAAATGACAGCACCAAGAAAGTAAATTGCAGACAAATATGACATAAATATAGACACAAAAATTCCCAACAAAATCTTGGCAAAGAAAATTCAAAATTACATTGAAATATTGTATATCATGATCAAGTGAGATTTTTCCCAGTGATACAAGATTTGTGAACAAAGTCCAATCAATACAATATATGAGATCAACAAAGTTAAACTTAAATATCATACAATCATGTCAATGGATCAGAAAAGGTATTGGACAAGACACAACATCGCTTGTGCCCTTCCTAGATTATTTAATGGAATTTTATGTGCTGTTAGAAAGATGAAATTATGTCCTTTGAAATTACTTGAAAGTGGAGGGTATCATGTTAAGTGAAGTAAGTTTGAAAGAAGAGAAAAGCAGGATAATTTCACTCATATGTGCAGTATAAAGAAACAAACAGATAAATCCCAACAAAATTCATAGGACACAAGATTGTGGTCCCAAGGGGTCATGAGTTGGAGACATCCAGGGAAGGAAGGAGGGAATCAGGTGGTGGTAAAGAACACTTGGGCTCTGGAGAGGGGTGGGAAATGCACACAGAATGAGGTTATTTCCATATTCTAAAATACATACAGAGATGTGAAAAAATAATTTTTTAAAAAATAACTTACCTTAAAAATGCAATAAAATGAATTTCTCTATAAAATTTTGTTTTCAAAATACAAGTTATACTTGAATTTTTTTAAAATTAGCTCCATCACCTGTTGAGTGTGCTGTCAAGCTATTTTTGTATGTATGTGTGCCTAGTATACAGAAAGGACAAATATTTAAAGCTGTAACAGGATGCAAAAACCTGAATGAGCTTGAAAGGAGCCAAATGAGAAATTTCTAGGACATGAATCTTAAAGTATCCTTATATGGCAGGGCAACGTAAGGGCAGTAATCTGACAGGTTTTGTAGTCTGTAATCTGATGTTTTGGTTTTGACAAAGACACCAAAGACATTTCAATAAACTACGTAGAGTGATTATTTCTGCTGCAAAATGGCAATCTCAGGAAGCCAGTATCATG
>RJWH01007776.1:14673-36872 GCA_004363575.1 Solenodon paradoxus | reverse complement strand
TGGATGAGACAAGGCAGTGACAGACAGGCGTGGACGCTGGGGAGAAAAGGGCACAAAGGAAGGGAAGAAAGGCGGCGACTACACAGACAGGCAGAACGACAGTGAAGGGACATGCACAGACGAACAGATGGGCAGACAGACCAGGCAGAAAGCAAAGAGAAGGGCCCATAGTCGGAAAACAGAAAAGCAGGACCCTGGCAGAAAGAAAGGCATTCCAGTGTCATGCACACAGCTGGGGGACGCGAGGCGCCACACCAGTGACGGGGCAGAGGGCCAGGCAGGGACCCGCCAGGCCCCGCAAAGGGCCTCCCTACCTCGTTTTTCAGGGACAGGGGCCTGCGATCTGGATAATCCCAGCCCGAATCGCACGGCTGAGTCTCGTTGACGCGGTGACTGAGGACGTCCTCCAGGCTGGCGTTGTCCGGCGGTGGCCGGAACATGAGGCAGGGCTCGGGGTTGCCGGCAGCGTCCATGGGCACGCCGAGTGCCAGCTGCTCGGCAGCACTCAGGTTCCAGCTGGGGTTCTTGACCCAGGCCACTGAGCAGTGGTGGGTCTCCTCCAGGACCATGAAGACCTGGGCAAACATGTAGAAGGTGGACAGGAAGGAGGGGACACTCACTAGTACCAGCAGCTGCAACTGGAAGCGACCGAAGTCACCTATCTCCGCCAGGACTTCCGAGATCTGAGCCATAGCTGCTGGTCACTGCCACCTCCGTTGAGGCCACCAGACGGTTCTGCCGCTGGCTCGGGGTGCCTGCTCCTTTGGACAGCAGTGACAGCTGCATTAATGTTTAACACAGCCTTGCCCAGCTCCAACTTTCACAGGTCGGCTTCCTACGTGTGACCTGGGCAGGACAGAACGTGATCGAGAAACAGTCATTCTGACTTGCAGATTCTGAGGATGTTTCATTGACTGTATGTCAGACACAGGAATCACAAGAGGAAGCATGAGGGCCTTCTCAGGCCCCGTACACAGTACTGAGTATTAGTCAATAGCTCTATAGTGCATCATACCTCCTCCAGTCCTGATCAGTTCACACCCAGGCCAAACCACTCCCAGTACAACAGAGTGAAAATTCTGAGAGTAGCTGCAAAACTCCGAGGGACCCAGAAGGTTCTTCAAGGGACCAACGCATGAGGCAGTGGGAGACGAGTCAGAACAGCTGCACGTTCCCTCTGTCGGCAGCCCCACCTGGCCTTTTGACCTTGAGGATCTTCTCTTTCTCCTGCGATTCTCTGGCACATGGCGGTATGCACACTAGCATTCTGGAGCAGCGAGCAGGCCAGGGGGCCCACTAAGGTCATAAATACTATTCCTTGTCAGCACCAGAGACAATTCAAGAAAGCACAGCAATTACAGAAAAGCTGAGAGCTGCATTTTGACCTATGCTCATATAAAAGAAGAAACCATGAATACATTCCCTTGATAAAAACAAATGGGAACTGCTCCACGGTAGCCTCAGTTACCCTCAGCAATCCCGGTGATAAGAGAGGCACCCAGGACAAAGTCCCACCCACTGCCCCAGCTGAGGAAGCCATGCTGAGAGCTGCACCTGCCTGGCTATCCTCAAGGTGACTGTGGGACACAGCAAGAACCAGTGGACACTGTAAGCATGACGTGCACGCTCTGAGAAAGAAAAAGAAATGTTAGAGATAAAAAAAATCGTGTAAGAGAAATAAAGAATGCCTTAGTGGGTCCGTGAGTAGACTGGTCACAGCTGAAAAATGACTTTCTGAGATTGAATTATATTGATGAGTCTCCAAAACTGAAAGAGAAAAAGAAAAAAGAAATGGAAAAAATAAAACTGACCAGACTATCTAAGAACTGTGGGACAAGTGTAAAATGTGGAACTATGCATAACAAGAAAACCAGGAGGCAAAGGAAGAGAAGAACAGAAGACCTGCTTAAAGCAATCATGTCTGAGAATTCCCCCAAATTAATATCCATGCCACACCCCACAGATCGAGAAAGCTCAGAGAACATCAGGCAGAACATCTCCCAAAAAAACAAAACAAATGAGAAAACCCCACCAAAAATCAAAAGCCCTGTATTTAGACATATCATGTTCAAAGTATAGAAAATTAAAGATAAACAAAAAGTCTTGAGGGAAATCAGGGTGTGGGGAACCTACCTTACCTATGTAGGAACAAAGGTAAGAATTACATCTTACTTCTCCTTAGAAATCATGAAAACAAGAAGAGAGTGGAATGAAATTTTAAAGTGTGGAGATAAAGACCTCAATTTAGAATTCCATATCCCATAAAATTATCCTTCAAAAGTGAAGGAGAACCAAAGACTTTCTCAGACAAACAAATATTTATGGGATTTGTGCCAGTAGACTTGTCTTACGAGATACATTATGAGAAGTTCTTCAGAGAGAAGGAAAATGACAGTATGTCAGAAAACTGAAAGTACATAAAGCAAGGACAAGCATCAGAGAAAGAATAAATCAAAGCAAAATAAAAATTTGTATTTCCCTGTCTTAGTTGATCTAAGAGATAATATTTTGTTCAAAATAATAATAGTAACAATGTAGTAGATTATCTATATAAATTTCTATATGTATGTGCCTTTTATATATACATACATATGTGTTTATATCAGGTATACATCAGGGAGGTTGTATGTTCAGTTCCAGAACATTGCAATAAATGAATATTCCAATAAATAAGTAACACAAAATTTTAAATTTCCCAGTATATTTTATATTTACACCATAAGAGCCTAAGAGCACAACAGCATTATGTCTGAAAAAAACAATATACATACCTTAATTAAAATAATTATTTATCACTGAAATATGCAAAATGTCATCTGAACCATCAGCAAGTCATTACTTCTTGCTGGTAGAAAGTCTTGCAAAAATGCACTATCTGTGAAGTGCAATAAAGCAAAGCACAATAATATGAGTTGTGTCTGTAGATATTGCTCTTGCATTGTCCATAATATGTTATGTGAATGACAGTGATGGTTCCACAAGGAACAAGAGGGGCAATTAAAATGATCTTTTCATTATACACGTGATGTAGAATTGTGTTATTTGAAAATAAACATAGATTAGTTGTAAATGTACATTGGAAACTAGGGAAAACACCAAGAAAAATTAAAAGAAAGAAAACTGATTTATTAAGAAAGCAGAAAAAAACGGAATCATGAAATTTTCAATTAAAATCACAAAAGGCAGAAAAAGAGTGGAAGACAAAAATAAGAATATAAACAATGACAATGAACAGAAAATCGTAACAAATATGGTAGCTGTTAGTCCATCTGTATTTATAATCACTTTAAATGTTAATGGTTTAAATGTACAAGTAAAACAGATTTTCAGACTATCAAAAAACAAGGTCTAATTACAATTTATCTACGAAAACCCACTTTCAATATAAAGACATGCAGATTGAAAGTGAACGGATAAAGAATGATATATTATGCTAACACTAAGCAAAGGAAAGCAAGAATAGCTGTATTAATTTCAGACAGCAGACTTCAGAGCAAGGAAAGTTATGAGGATAAAAAGGGGGGCATTGAACAACGATAAAAGGAGCAATGCTATAGGAAGACAATTCTTAATATATTCACTTGAACAGAGAGTATCAAATACATAAGGCAAAAACTGACAGAACTGTACAAAGTAGATGAACTCACATCCCCCTATTGGAAAAGGACAGATCCAGCAGGCAGAAAATCAGTAAGGACACAGTTGAACTCAAATCACCATGCATCAACTAGATTTAATTGACATCTGTAGACTGCTTTATACAACCACAGTAGAATATGCATTCTTCTCAAATGCACATGAAACATTAATTAGAATAGACCACAGCTCGACTGAAAACACTTATTAAATTTAAAGGAACAGAGATCATAAAATGCCAGCTCTTGGACCACAGTGGAATTAAACTAGAAATCAACAGCTTAAAGATACATGGAAAATTTCACAAATACTTGGAAACTACACAAAACACCTTCTAGTAACACATGGGTGCAAAATGAAATCACAAGAGAAACTTTTATATATCTTGAAAAAAAATGAAAACAAGACATCGATATTTGTGGGGTGCAGTAAAAGCAGTCCTTAGAGGGAAATTTATAGCTTTGACTATATTAGAAAAGAAGATCTGAAGTTAATAATTTAGGCTTCCACTTTAGGAAACTAGAAAAAAGAAAAGCAAATTTAATTCAAAGTAACAGAAGAAAATACATAATAAAAATTAGAGCAAACATGCCCTGGGGGCTTACAGGGTAAGGCCACCAGATGTAGCCCACAGACGTCTCAAGGACCTGGCTTCAAGACTCGGAGCTATAGGGGCAACAACCTAAAGATGAACAACTAAATAAAATAAGTAAATGTTTCTTCTTCCTCTCTCTTCCTGACTTCCTGCCTGCCTGCCTACCTACTCACCTTCATTCTTGCCTGCACCATCCCTTTAAAAAAAAAAGAAAGAAAAATGGAGTGAAAATTAGTGGAATTGAAAATAGGAAGACAATAGGGAAAATCAATAAAACCAAAAACTAATTCTTTGTAATGATCAATAAAACTGATAAGCTTCTAGTCAGGCTAAAAAAGAAAAAAGACAAAAATTATAATATGAGAAATGCAAAAGGAGACATCAATACAGATCCCGAAGACATAAAAGGATAATAAAGGAAGACTACAACAAATTCTCTGACCACACATTTGATAACCTACATAAAATGGACAAATTCCTTAAAAAGTTGCAAGTGAAAACTGACCCAAGAAGAAATACACAACTTGAACAGGCCTGTATCAATTAAAGAAATTGAATAAAAAATACATAACCTTTCAAAACAAAAAGCATCAGGCCCAAATGAGTTCACTGCCAAATTCTACCAAACAGGTAAGAAAGAATCCAGTTCTCTACAATTTCATCCAGAAGATAGAAACAGAAATATTTTCTAACTTATTTTTATGAGGCCAGTATTATCCTAATACCAAAGTAAGAAAAAAACATTGCAAGAGAACCAGAGAGAAATAGCTCTCATGGAAAAAGATGGCAAAAATCCTCACTAAAATATTAGCAAATCAAACCCAACAATGTATGAAAATAATAATGTATGTCACAACCAAATATAATTCATTCTAGGTATGTAAGTTTGGCTCTACATTTGAAAATCAATTAATGCAATTCATCATATAAATAGGCTAAAGAAGAAAAATCACATGACCATATCAATAGATATATAAAAAGCATCTGATAAAATCCAACACCTATTCATGATTAAAAAAAAACAACTCCCGGTAAACTAGGAATAGAGGGTAATTCGCTCAACTTTGTAAAAAAAAAATCTATAAAACCTATAGCTAACATCATGCTTACTGATAAGAAACTAGCTATTCCACTGATATCAGGAAAAAGCAGAGTATCCTCTCTCATTATTGCTTTTAACATCATACTAAACATTCTAGCTAATTTTATGATATAAAAAGAAATAAAAGGCATATGTATTAGTAAGGAAGAAAGAAAACTGTCATTGTAGATGAAATGATTATCTCTGTACAAAGCCTCAAAGGACTGACAAAATAACTACTGGAACTAATAAATGATTACAGTGGGGCAGCAGGATATAAGGTTAATATACAAAAGTCAATTGCATTCCTAAATCTCAGCAACAAACAAGTGGAATTTGAAATTTAAAACACAATAACATTTACACTAGTATTCCCAAGACAAAATACTTCAGTATAAATCTAATAAAATATGTATAAGATCTAATGAAGAAACCTACGAAGTTAATGGAGATCAATGAAGGACTAAATAAATGGAACAGAAAAATTCAATAATGTAAAGCTATCAATTCTTCCCAATTGATATATTGATTCAACACAATCCAAAACAGAATCCCAGCAGAATATTTTGTGGATTCTGCCACACTGGCTCTAATATTTTTAAGGAGAGGCAAAAAACTCAAAATAGCCAACATGAAATGGAAGGAGAAGAACAAAATCAAAGGATTGATTGTCCCTAATTTCAAGACTCCAACTACAGAGCCCGTAACAAATTGTGGTATTGACAAAAGAATAGACATAAAGATCACAAGAGCAGAATAGAGAATCTAGAAATTAGACTCATAGAGTCCACTGATATTTAACTGAAGAGCAGAGGCAAAAGTCAAAACCTTTGTCCTGGCTCAAAGGCCACCTTCTGGTGAGAAGCACTTACAAGCAAGGGGGTTATCTACCCTGAAATGGATGACAAGAATACAAATGGACCTAGAATCCTACATGAAACCATTTCAATATCCAACCCAAATGGGGGCAAGGTCAGCCCTGCTCTGAACTTTCCTAAAAGGACCCCCAAGAGCTTAAATCTGGCATTTCTCCCCCCAATTATGTGAGTAGAGTCAAAGAAAAGGTCAATGCAATGGTATCTTTCATCTTTTGACAGTTCCGTTTCCTCCTTTGTAAAAAGGTGTTTAAACTGCTCTAAATAATCTGAAGATCAGTAGACATAGTTGATAGTGAATGTGAATTTTGAATTTTCTCTACTTGCATGAAAATTGTTAGTAGCAACTCTCTGACCCACCCGCACCCCACTGCAGCCCACCAACGCCACCTCAGGCAAAGAGCCCTTTACAACCACCAGACAATTCACACCCCGTTGATTTAAAAGGAGGGATCTGACCCCCAAGGGAAAAGTCAAATGTTTTCTATAATTCATAATCTCAGAAGGAGCCTCTGTTTATTGATACACCATTATTCTATCCTTCATAGTGTGAAATAGTATCAGCTGATTCGAAACTGACGCAAAAACCCCGAACACATCCAACAGTCATGTAGAAACACCGTACGTTTCACAACAGCATTGGCGCACATATGAAACCCGGCCCTGCCTGGGGGATCTGGGGGGAGATAGAGGTGCCCCCGGAACCGCTGCTCCTGGAAAGGAGTGAGGTCACTCACCAGGTCACCTGCTGTCCCACCTGGGCCATGTCTGTTACTTCTCAGCACACTGCACACCGCAGAGGAGGACGCGGTCCTGAGGCTGGTGCCTGACTCCTGCTCTCATCAGGGAGCCAGTCCCCTGGAGAGGAAGGCCCCAGCCTGCTTCTGGTGTCACGCCTGTCCCACCACTGTCCAAAGGGAACAGTGTCGGGACAGACTGGACAGGGAGATGGGTTACTGCTCGTTCCCAGAATGGGTGCCATTTTCAACAGTCTCATCACTCAGGAACATGGTCCGTTAGAGGTTACTTACATGAGCAAAGAAAGGTGGTTTAATAAGGAAAAGGGATAAATACAGTTTGAAAGGACCAGCTTGATTCAACTCCGGTTTTCCATACTTGTCCGCGAGTTAGCTTCTACTGTAATCAGAGAAACTTGTGAGAGGCTGAATAAATCCACTTTCAATCATATTTAAAACAGATGCTAGAATCTTCTATGTACAATCACAATGGAGGCAGAACGATAAATTACTCCCCAAATGCAGGTTATCTTTTAAACTCATCTCCCAGTAGCACAAGAAAACCTTAAATCATTGTCGAAGTAATTGTTTTCTTGCTCAACTTTTTAAAGTCATTTATTGAGGTAAGTGATTTATAAAATCACATAAGCCCAGATGTGCTGTTTCCCCATTCTTCCAGCACATGACACTCTGCCCACCACCAAATTTCTTGAATGAGCTGTAAGACGCTGCGTCACCCAGAAAGACTCTCAGGTGAAAGAGGCAGGACTGCCTGCTCGTGGTCGGGGGGCTGCAGACTGGGGGTCTGACTACGGCCTTCTCTGCTCTGCCTGGGAGCTGAGGCTGGTGAACACGAGACCTCAGAACCCACACTACTTCCCGTGTGCCGATGGGAAGCCGCCGACCTGCTACACCCTGCCTGCGCCCTGCCGAGCCTTTCCTTCCTGCTCTCCCCAGGCTAACTCTCTGAGGAATTTTGCCCTCCGCTGAGCTTCCAGCAGGTAGACCTCCCCCTCCAACATGGGCTGGCTCTGGCCAAGTGTACTTGAACTTCAGTCTTCTGTTATCACGTCTACCAGGGCCTGCAGAGGCTGGGCGCACTTTCCCTCCCCGGCATCAGAGTTCACAAAGCAAATCAGAGTGAGGTTTTCTTTTTCCTAAGAACTGTCTCCACTACCTGTTGTTTCAGCAAAGTCAAGAACCAATCCAAGAAGCACCAGAGGTACTCAGCGGACCCAAACCTGCTTTTCTAGGGGTCAAGGGCTTAGATGGGGCCAAAGGGCAGAGCACACAGTCCTTACCTATCACCAGATCCCTGCCATCGACCAGGCCGGCAGAAATGAGCTCTTGAGAGACGCCCTCTGCCGTGTCTGCAGGGACAAAGAAGAAGGCACTCCGTGTCTCACGCACCCTGGTCGCTGCGGACCCTCAGAGCCTGCATCCCGTCGGCACTGCCTGACCCAAATGAGCTGCGGAGTCTGCAGACCCGAGAAGGCAGTGGGGTCTCTCTTCCATGCTCTGGGGTTATCTTCCAGGTCTGAGTGAAAGGCAGAATTTAGATCAATCAGATGGCAAATAGCCGCTCAATGAAAAGACAAATTTTCAGTGAATGGTGTCATCAGAGGGGGTGGGGGGCGGTGGTGGGGGGTGTCACAGAGAAAGTCCTCACTGAGGGCAGCCCTGGACTGGGGTTGCTGAGTTCTGTGGCATGGTCATGAGTGCTCAACAACTCCAGGGCTAAGAAAGTAGAATGATTTGTTCTCAATTAAATCTTGAAAGAACACAGTGTAATCTCTTCTTTCTGGGAATCCCACCCCCAAGCTTTGTGCTAAAATAATTTCTTTTCCTTTTTTTCATGGACTTTTATTTACGTTTAGTTGTTCTAGGTGGTACGACCTGAGCAGTGGGAGTAAGTAGCAACTGAAAAGACAAGGACAGAGCACTCCCCAGCTTACCCATCCAACAGACTCCGTGTGCTGGTTCCTGAGGGCTGAACGCTGAGCCCTTCGGAGGGAACGGGAAGACCTTTGGGGAGGGATGTGTACACACTTGTCCCCATGACCAGCAATTTGAATTAGTTCCCTAAACGATGCCTGGCTTTAAAAATGTAAGACAATGTCCCTCTCTCTACATCTGTGTTGGTCTCTTTAATGACACTGAGAGAGCAGGAAGAATCAGCACACACATAGGATCGTATCTGGCGCAGGCCACTTCCCAAACCCAGAGCAACAAAGGCAAGAGAGATACAAGCCTTGTCTGAGGGAGAAGTTCAAGGTCAAGTATGCATGCTAGGGCTCAGCTTCACACGGGAGAGAGAGATGCCTGGAATTGTGGTTCTTCTTCACTCCCACAGAGGACAACCATGTTCAGCGATAAGAGCAAGAAGTCTGCCCTCCTGAAGACCCGAGCTTGAATTCCGGCCACACCTTTTCCCGGCTGTGCGGGGAGTTTCTTCACCTCTCTAAGCCTGGTTTCATCTCTATTGAATGGGGGCAATGATCTTTCCTGCGGGCCTGTTTTGAGAAAGAACTGAATGAGACAAGGCTTAGCACAATGCCTGGGCTATGTCGCAAGCAGTAAATGAGAGCTATATTCACGACCGCTTACATTATACTAGGCTTCATAAATAAGGTTAGTAGTAAATGAATTACCTTTTAAAAATTCATATGCCCCTCAAAGCCTGTATTCTAGGAACATATTTAAAACAATTCTTGAAAGCAAAATTTCTAGAGGACAAAAATATTTTACTAAATAACAAGTTAAAATTATTTTGTTTTCAATGTTTTTGATGCCTCACCTCTCCTAGGAATGAAATAAAATTGAGCATCATTTAGATCTTAAAAAGAATTTCATGAAAGAAACAGAAAGTGCAAAATAAATTTCTGAATTTTTATCTTCAGATTCTGTCAACATATATTAGGAAAACTGTGCCCCAAGAAAGATGGTTCCATTCCCATAGATCAAATGATCTGTCCTAACGTGGGGCTTAGAACAAGCAACTGAGAATGATCATCTACAGCATCTTCTCCGCCGTCCTGAAGCACGTGTCAAACGGAATTTTTGTGCTATTAACTATTTTAAGATTTCAAAACAAAATTTTAAAAGAGGCAAGTGGTCTTCTTTATGTGTAATTAAAATGGGATGAAATGACCAAAATATTCTGTTAAACTGTAACTACTTCAGCTGAGGCCAGGTAGAATGAATAGGGCTCTGTAAAGAAAAGGTAACCAAATATGTTTCCTTTTATTCATGGCAAAATGTCATTGCTCTTACTGGCAAAATCAAAACATTCTCAAAACAGCTGTTGCTGCATCTACCTAGAATCATGGTCTTACTGAGAAAAAGACTTGGAATTCATGGGAAGGATAAATGAGTTAGCGGTGATTGAATGGAACGCTTTTAAAAATGTGAGTGCTAGTTAAAGAAGGCCTGAATAGCCTTAGATGATTAATACTAATTCTTTTCAAATCCATTTATGAGTAGAAAGAGATCAAATTAGAGCCACGTAATAATTATAGCTATTCTGACAAGAAAGCTCTGGAATCCTAATCCAACTGTCTGCACAAGAACAGAGCTAAACCAAGCAGATGGCATGGACTGTTCTTTCTCTGCACCATCTGTCAGAACCTCTCAGGTGCCTCCAAATGGGCTAAGAACGAAAAAACTGCCAACTGAATGTGAGAAGCTATTTGCACATCATACATTAGATAAGGGTTAATATCCAACATATACAAAGAACGCATGCAACTCAGCAGCAGCAGCAACAACAAAGAATCCAGTTAAAAATGTGCAAAAAATCAGAATAAGTCATTCTCCAGAGAAGATGTACAGTTGCCCAGTGGGCACATGAAAAAAAAATACCATCATCACCTGTTACTAGGAAAATGCAAATGAAAGAACAATGCGGCACCACTCACAACTGTGAGCCGTTCTGTAACATGAAGACTGGAAACAGCAAATGCTGGAGCAGGGGTGAGAACCAGCACCTCCTACATCATTGGTGGGAATGTTCATTGGTGCAGCCACTTTGGAAAATAATCTGGAGGTGCTTCAAAACATTACAAATAATTAAAAATGAAAACTAGAACTACCGTATGATCCAACAATCTCCCCCTTCTAGGTATCAATTCAAAGAATGTGAAAAAAGCATTCAAAGTGATATCTGATCACTGCAGTACTATTTACAACAGCCAGGAACGGGAAGCCACCAGCATGCCCCTGACGGGTGAGGGGATAAAGATGTGGTGCATACACAATGGAAAATCTCGTCACTTACAACGACATGGATAGAATTTGAGGAGATCATGCTAAGTAAAAAAAAAGGCAGAAGGAGAAAGACAGACACCAGATGATCTCACTCATATGTGAACTATAAAGCAAGACAGTAAATGAGTAGACAAAACAAAAGGAAACCCTTGGACTCTGGCAACAAAACTGAGTTTAACAGAAGGAAACAGGTGGGGGTGGGAGAATCGGTTGGTAGAGGGGTCCAGGGTGGAGGGTTGAGGTGGTCTTGGCTGGAGTCACCTTCCAGCTAACCCCAGGGGGTCTCCGGGGCAAGAGATGCAGCACAGAGCTGGCCCCTGCTGGAGGTGAGGGGTCGCTCTGGGTGCTTCCCCGAGGGTCAGGCATGGATGCAGCACCGGTGGGCGGAGGCATGACATCCCTGCAGAAGCAGCTCTGGCTCTGCCCTAGGACCATCTGCGAAGCAGCCGCAGCCTGGAGGGTCCGCAGCCACCCCGGTCGGTGTCTGGTAAGGAGGGTCCGGGCGGGGCGACAGCAGCATCTTAGAACCATGGTGGCGGATGTGGTGTGGTATCATGCACTTGAAGAATTGCAGGAACCTGTACTCCTAAAATGTATGCGATGCTATAAACCAATAATAATGAAATTAAAAAAAAAAAAAAGGCCTCAGGTCCCTGCTGTCCTTTCCATCGGTGGATGAAAGATTACAACGGGCCAGGCGGAGACCAGAGGACAGACACATAGAACAAGCACTATGACAAGATGGTGGCCAAGGGCCTCAGTTTCCCTTCTTCAACTGCACAGTCACCTCCTGTAAATCAGACACAACTCCAGAAAAACAAAGCAAAGAGATCCCAGGTGAATTAGGTTTCTGTCACTGGAGCTGAATGAGGGCAAAAAATAGAATAACCTGGAGTTATTGAAGAATCATTTAAAACTCTAACAAACCTAAGATTGAAAAGGCTGTATCAGTTATTTTACATCTCTGTCCTCACTAGATGGGTAGGCCCTGAGGGCCCAGTCTAACTCACTGAGGTGACGCAGGCCCAGTGCAGGCCCAGGGCCATAGCAGGCAGCCAACACCCACATTTCATTTCTCACTGATCAAGTGCTCCCAAGAGAGTCCTGGGGAAATACGTGCTTCTCTTTGAAAAGGCTGGATTAGCGTGGCAGGTAGGAACAGGAGGCAGAGGTGGAGAGGGTGGAGAGGGAGGAGAATAGTGGACAGAGACAGAGAGAGACAGAGAGACAGAGATAGGGAGACAGAGAGACAGAGACAGAGACAGGGAGACAGACAGAGATAGAGAGATAGAGAGACAGAGACAGAGATAGAGAGCTAAAAGGAGACAGAGAGAGCCCGGGAGACAGGGAGAGAATGAATGCAAGCTGAACTTCTCCCAGGCAAATAATCATGGATAACTGCTCAAGCGCCTCAGAGGAGCATCAGCTGGATGCTTGTCAGTGAATGGGCTCTGGGGTCGGGAGGAGGAACTTCGATCAGGCTGAGCAGGGCCCACTCACCCTGCGGATCCCTCCCCACTGTGCCGGGAGGAATAGTCCCTGGCTATGCACTAACTGAACTGGAGCTTGCGCTCCTGGCGAACGGTGACGGGATGAGGGGCCTGCTGCCAACCAGCTGCCCTGCCCAGGTCTGGGGGACCCCAGCCCAGCCCTGCCCCGAGCAGCCCAGGGAGCCTGCTGTTCCTAAGTCTGGGGTCGGAGAGAGACAGGAGTGTTGGTAGGGCCTGCATTCATTTTCAAGAGCCCTTTGGGGTCACTTCTGAGTTTCCTAGGGAGGCGGAGCTTTTTGCCAACAATCCAGAGAGAACTGACAACTCAGTCTTGACCTAGATCCTATATGGGGGGCGGCGGGTGGGGGGATTTGTTGAAAACTTGCCACTGTCCCAAACCCTGAAGTGGCCTCACTTGCATTTTAAGTTGCTTGCTCTAAGGTTGGTCTTTCATTGACTCCAGAGGGGTGGCCGCACGTGTAGAGCGGATTCTCACACTGTCCCATTCCAGGCTGTTGGCGATGCACACAGACCTGCTTTCCCTCAAGCAGACTGTCGGGACTCTCCCTCCATGAGAGAGCATCTCCTGAGCAGGGGCCTCACTGCTCCACCACAGCGCAGGGACAGGCAGCGGAATCCCACGAGTCTCTGAAGTGACTCCATCATCACCAAGCCAAGCGAGGTCACCCATCTCTCACAGGCAGGGGTCTGAGTCGGAGCATCCAATCTGGTAGACGCTGCTGTCGCCCCGCCCAGACCCTCCTTACCAGACACCGACCGGGGTGGCTGTGGACCCTCCAGCCACGGAGGCAGATCGTCCTAGGGCAGAGCCAGAGCTGCTTCTGCAGGGATGTCATGCCTCCGCCCACTGGTGCTGCGTCCGTGCCTGACCCTCGGGGAAGCACCCAGAGCGACCCCTCACCTCCAGCAGGGGCCAGCTCTGTGCTGCATCTCTTGCCCCGGAGATCCCCCTGGAAGGTGACTCCAGCCAAGACCACCTCATGCTCAAAACCCACTTCTTCTGGGGGGAACCTGACCCAAGACACCACTGATGGACTGGCCACAAGAAGAAAAGAAACGGTAACCGAAAGGTTAAGGTGGGAGAGCAAACTAGTCAATAGGGCACAAAAGGAACCACACAGGATCGCACCAACATTTTTTCCACTTCCCCTCTTATTTCAATTCAATTTATGAGCTACTTTTGAGCAGCCAGTCCCTCACTCTTGGACGTTTTGGTTATTTTCCATCTTTGGCCATTTCAGATAATACTGCAATGAGTACTTTCCAATACAACTCTTCAGTTGCACCTCAGTTCTGGCAAGGGCTAGTAATAAAAGTACACAGGCCCCTCCCCATCCTTCATTTTAGGAATGTTTATCACGAACAGACTGCAAATGATTCTTTCCATATGCTAAGATGATCACACAGCCTAGGATTTGCTCAAGGTATTTATCCCAGGAAAAATTCCAAGAAGGTTTCCCTGGGGTTTTCTGCAAAGCTCTAAAACTGAAGTTGTAAAATGTAGAATTTCATGACCATATTTAAATAAGCTAAATTGTTACAAAAGAAATGTTAGAGCTTTGGTCACCACTTGGGTTTAGAAGCAGGGGTGACTAATACTCAGATAAGCAAAGAGGGAATACCTGAGCATGCAGGGGTGCACTTATCTTCCAGAAAGGTAGGCTGACTGGGTGATTTCTGTCTCAGACAACCTGGAGCCTGGACCAAGTGCCCAGCGGTTGGGAGAGAAGAGACAATGGAAGGACACGACCCAAGAGAAATTTATCCCCTCCTTCTCCCAAAGTCCCGGGACTCACAACAAAACCACCTAGAAGTTTTAGTAGAATGTCAGCGTTTCGGGTCCTCCCACCCAGTCAGTCCTCCTGAATCAGAATCTCAATTGTGCGCACCTTGAAACTGGATCTGGGCCACCAGCCTCTGCCACTTTGTGCAGTTGCAAACACGACTTTACGGGGTTCTTGGTTTCCCTGCCGTGAAGCAGCCTTCCTTAGCCCCTGCCAACAGCTGTGTGGAAGAGTCTCATCTAACTCGCCCTGCCCTTGTCTCCACTCACCGCAGCCTTTTCTCGTTACCAATGGGGTCCTCATTGCCACCATCTTTCCTGCCTCATGACCTTTGCATGTGCTGTTCTTTTGCCTGGAACGTCATTCAGCCAGCAGCACCAATTCCTGCAGGGCTCAGCTGAAGCTGCTTCCTAGGAGATGCTTTGGCTTCATGTCAGTTGTGACTGTTTCTAACGACAATCAGCAGTCCTCCCCACCAGACTGTTCGGGGGCTCCACGCTTGCCCACTGCCAAACGCCAGCTCCTGCATAACTGACTGGGTGCTCCGTAAATGCTGCCTGAACGAATGAATAATTGAAACCAGCTTCTTCACTGCAAAACTCTGATACGGCTGAGCATCATCAATCCCTCAAGGAATGACGAAGTAGCAGCCTCTCAAACTAATTTCTCCTCTTAGAGGTCCAGGGAACAGGGGTCTACAGGACAGTTTAGAAAATCCATGGGTAAGTAAAGGTGAACAGGGACACTTCCCAGAAGTCAGAGCTCGACAGAATTCTGGAGAAGACAAAAATGGGAATATTCACTGTCAGACGTTCTTAGAAAAGAAGCTCCGAAATATGCCACTGATTCTCATAATTGTGTACAACTTCCCAACCCTACTATGAAGAATCAGCCATCAGTGAAAATAAGCAGAAGCACATCGCAGACTATGGCACCATCAGTGGAAGCAAAGAGAGGACGTGACGCCTCAGCTGCCTTCACAGTGAAAAAGCGGCCTTTTGGGGAAGTCTGTACCACAATCGGGGAGAAATTAATTTGCTGAGTCATTTTGCCCTAAGATCACTAGCATACAATACAATGTAATAAAATGACCCATCTAATCAGTCACTAAAAGGACATAAATTATCTTTAAGAAGGCCATGAAGCGGAGGTGTTCTGGTTACTATTGCTGGATTACAAGCCAAAATGTGATGACTTAAAACACTCATGCATGTTGCCCACATGTCTGCAAATGGCGCCGGACTTGGTGAAGAAGTCTCAGCTCTTGCATTTGGGATCAGCCTGAACAGTCTGTGGCCTGAAGAGCTCCTCTCCAGGTGGCTCACTAGCATGAGTGGCGGTTGGAGCAGTGCTGGGGACCCTGCCAGGGCTGGCGGCCTGGGGCCTCCGTGTCCCTTTACGTGTACCTCCTCAGGAAGGCAAGGGCTCCTTGGAACCTGGTGGCTGGATTCCAGTTGCGAGTGTCCCAGAGGAACCAGAAGCCACATGGCCTTATGTAGCCAGAGAATCACTGCGCATCACTTCTGTTGATTTCTCTTGATAGAATAGTCTATACCCACTCAGATTCAAAGAGAAGGAATTTGGACTCACCTTCCCACTAGGGAAGTGACAAGAGTCCTGAAGAGCATCCGGATGGGACAGATTGCTGCAGCCACCTCCGGGAGCTGAGTAGAGGGATGCCACAGAAGGAAAACTTTTTTTTTTAAATACAAAACTTATTCAAAGCAAAACTCCTCTCTGAATCTTTTATCATGGAGAGAGAAAAGACAGGTGTAAATAGGTATCGAGATGAGTAGGAATTTGTTCTTAAATATTTGAAGACTTGGGCCAGGAAAATTAGAGAGCTTTAACGGGGACACGGAGACCACCGCTTGCCCAGGTAAGCTCTGAACTTGATGAATGTTAAACGGTCATTGTGTCAGGAAACATCAACTATGTTTACATTGCTGGTAAGAACTAGCACACACAAAAATAAAACCAGTTCTTTTACCTACAGAAAACCTCCCCGACTCGCCCACGTTGGTGATTTGAAGGTAGAGACTTTCAAAAAAGTCCCTGATTTTCTGGGAAAGGCCCACTTTCCAATATTTTGTCACCATGACAATCCTGAAAGGAAGATTCAAATGTCTGCCAAGCAAGACAGCCAAACGACAGACAACAAAGGGGTTTGGGGTGGGGGCGGACGACAAAAAGTCGTCTCTCTGTTTCTTTGTTCTTCTTTTGCCGGAAGTGTCAGAAGACACAGGCTCTGTGCAAGCCTCCTGCACAAAGCAGACCCTGAGTAAACCTGTTTAAACACTAATGACTTCTCACACCCACTCCCAGCAAAGGCCTCAACATTTCTACAGTTTGCAGTCAGTATAGCAGACGTGAGAGGCACCCTCGGATCTCTCTCCGAAAGAGCTTCCTGTCCAGCTTCAAGGAGCATGGAAACTGTCAGCTTCCAGGTCTTCATGTCTCAAGAGCCTGCCACTTTCAGCCCAGGTCCTGCCCTCCTCAGGGTGACCTCCGGCAAACGACTGAGCAAGGCAATGGTGCAGGCTCCTGCCATTTTTGCCCCACACAGCACTCCTCTGCTGGGCAATCTTTAGACTTCCCATGGGTCTGGCAGGAACTTTATCAATTCAGCATTGTGATCTGACAGCTCCCACCACGCAACCCTGTGTCTTAATCTTTTGCTTTCCCAATAAACTTTTTGCATTTTTTTTTATTTAAAGGAGAGGTGCAGGCAGGAATGAAGCAAGTAGGTAGGCAGGCAGGCAGGCAGGCAGGAAGAGAGAGGAGGAAGAAGCATTTCATTTTATTTCCATTTTAGTTGTTTTCTTCCCAGACCCAGGACTTGAACCCAAGGGTATGTGACCCGTGTGCTTCAGAGGCGACTGACCAAACTGCTGCTCCACCGGGGTGCACCAAACATTTTGCACTTTCAACTTCATCCCAGCACCTGCTTCCCCAAGAACCGGTCTGCAACAGGGAGTCACCTCAAAGGATCTCCATGAAAAGACCATTATCCCAGCAGAGGACAGTATTGGAGGATGGCAGATGCCCTAAGAAACAAATCTCAGTTATTGTAGTCATTGAGATGGTGGGTCCTTTGTTAGTGCAGCATAACCTCGTCCATAATAAGTGATATACAAACAGTTGTATTATTCTGACACAGGATATGAGACATTTTTCACCACCTGCATTTCTCTACCCGCTTACAGCCATAGGTAATAGCTTTAGCTTTTTTTTTTTTTTTTTATTGTTTGTTAGTTTTCTCATCAGCTAGCACTATTCAGAAAAATGTTTGTGGTTTTTATGTCCTGAATAGAATATTTTTTAAAGGAGAGGGAAAATAGATACCCTGATTTTGCAGGCTAGAACTTCTGTGACCGGGCACACACTTTTACAGCACTGCCATGATGGATTCCTCTTTGGAAACCTTTCCTTAAAATATATATCCTGCCTGGCTCTATGCTTTCATCAATCGTTTGTGGTTATGTACAACACTTCTATTTTCTCCCTCTTTTGCAAATCCTTTAGAGTGGATCCAAGGGAATAAAGCTACAGTTAAGAACTTAATGTTCTGGATGAATTTATACAACTTTAGATGAACAGGAAAATAATCCTGACAAGCGACAAAAGATTCATAAATACAAATCCACTTTGGCATCTGTTTTCTCTATTATGCAAGAAGAAGGGAAAATAGGACACCAGCAGATGTGGGTTTCGAGCAGCTCAATTAGTTACCAACTTGATCCTTGAGGGTGCCCGCAGGGCAGTCTGAGGTCAATGACTGACCTTCTTGGCTTGCATCTTGGCCAGAGAAGCAAGGGGTTTCGAGGAACAGTGGGGGAGATTTTTCATGGATTAAAATGGACTTTGCAAACTTTTGGCAAGAAAGCCACAGAAATGTGTAGAAATGATGTTTGTGAGGATCCTGATCTTGAGCTGAAAACAGAAACAGGCAGACTGTCGACATACCTAACTGCAGAGACTTCTTACAGACACATGCTCAGGACTACTTTCTTCACACAGTCACGGTCCTTACTGGTTTCAATCAGAAGAAATAAGACTGTGATGTCTGGGAGCCTGTGTGTGTCCCTGTCAAGAGCAGCAGCCGTGCTTGCACCTGGAGCTGCCTTGTGTCTGGGTCATCAGGTGCCATACAACTTCAGGCTGATGTCCACTCACCTGTTCCCCAACTGTCCCCAAAGCTGCGGACAGATTCCTGGGTCCCTCTGGACATCAAGTCCATTTGGTTTCTAATAGAATCCGTGGCCTAAGTTCCATTTCAGGCCTTAGTAAGATATTCCAACTAGTGGAAATCAATCCAACTGAAGTACCCTTGAGCACAAATCAAATGAGACTAGACTGCAATTGAGGAAAATTATAGTCATAACTTTGCTGTAGAAGCTAAGTCGGCCTTCTCTCTGCATGATCTCTGAAAATGGTATAGATGCTCTCAGCTATCAGCAGTGATGCAGGTGCCAGGACACATTTTTTTGCTAAAGAGAGTTATTAAAATGTCTCTATCTATCTGGGGTATATCATCATTATGAAAAACATAAGCAGAAAGGAGCATAAGAAAGTCGGATCATATGTAAGGGGATCCAGGCCTGGCATGTGCTAGCTCTGGGATGCGGGCCAGCATTTACTGAGTCCCTGAAGTGTTCTGTCAATCAGGACAAACACACCATGATGCAAACTAGCTAAAAAAGCTACTTTTCATAAGCAAGCTCTCCTATTGGGTTTCCACAGCCCACTTCTGCAGTTTACTATCTGTGTGTAGCAAGCAGGATTTCTAGCATCTCTGACCCACACCTTCATAAGAGGTGGAAAAGAGGGAATGGTGGCATCACCTCAGAGCTATCTATCCACTCACCTGCCGCCCACGCTACCATACTCAGTTGTCCATTTCACAGATGAGGAAAACTGAGGCCCATGAAGGTCAAATGAGCAGCCCAAGGTCACACTATGATTAAAATGTAGGACTAGACTGCTTCTCCTGTGGAATAACGTCTTGCTGTTCATCAACAACTTCAAGGATTTGTTTTGTTTTGTTTTGTTTTGTCTTCAGAAGCAAGTAAGCTATGAATTATAAATAAATCAATAGTACCTCACATCAAATCCCTCAGAAGTAACTCAGTAAGGATGCCTCCACTTTTAAGATGCAATTAAAATGCAGTGCAGTCACTGAAACAGATGTTAGCGAACTTATCCTTGAGCAGACCAGGCAAGGCTCCACCAGACGTGGGTAGTATAGGCAGAAACCATCACACAAGCCAAGGACTGTAGACTGAAGGGACCAAGGAGACGAGAAGAAAAGCGAAGGGGTCCATTAGGAAATATCCAATAAAGAAGAAAAATCTAGCAGGTTAAGAAATAGGTACTGCCTTTGCATGTAAATGGAGTCCATTAATCTTTGAGATAGATCGGAAAACCTTGGTCCTCCAAGTTCTGTTTATTTGAATTCAGCTTAACAAGCGTTTATTGAAACATCTGCCACATGCTAGGCACCCGATTAGACAAAAGGACACTCACATGTGGTGGACTAAATGACCAAGTCCCTGCTCTCAAGGAGTTTATAGTCTTACAGGAAACACTGACCAGAAAGAGGATTTCAGTGAAATGAATGTCCTAAGTACTGTGCTCTGCATGCTATGGAAGCATCTAGAAGGAGTACTTACAAATGCCTTTCCACTCTAGCAGTTTGGGTGCGAACGACCCTTCTCCCTGCTCCAGAGGGAGTTCCATAGCCTAAACCAACCAGTGTTTGCGATTTCTTCAGTCCCGCGGGCACGTGACCTAAGTTTGTCCGATGAGAGTGAAGCCCCCTTTTCTTCAGTAGTTGGGAGAAGAGAGCTTCCTTCTTTGGGTGGTGTTGACAAGTGGGCAGGAACCAGGAGGTAGAGAGCCTGGTAAGTCATAGAAAATGTTTGAGTTTAATCCTAAATAGATGGAGAAGCCTTTGATGTGATATAATCCAGCTTAGTTTTAAGAAGAGAGGAGACTATAGGTGTGGGGACTGGGACGCTATTGTGTCCTTCAGTCAAGATATGAAGGTGGCTGAGTTGGGCGGTAGCAGTGGGGAAGGCAAGAAGTTAATGTATTTGCAATATTCTCTACTTAGCAGCCAGAGTGAACATTCTGGAACTCAAATGTGATATTGTCATTGTGAGACAGTCTTTCTCTAGATTGCAGATAGTGGCTGTAAGGCAATGGACACAAAGGGTGCTAATAAATGTGAGTCCTAAAAGGCATGGGTGGGAGGGATGCTCCAAGAAGAGGCTTCAGTGCGAATAGAAGCACAGCAGCCTGTGAAGCTGGAGGAACCAGAAATGAGGTCGGGTTAAGGAGGCCTCTCTGCATCCCTCCCTGTGACTGCTAACAATGCCTGTGACAGATTGGCTCCTTTAACGGGCATCACACCTAAAAACCCTGGAGAGTTCCAGTTAAGTGCCCCAGAGGGCTTGGCAGAAAGGTTGTTTCAGGCTTTCCTGTTAGAGGACCTGTATTTAACACCCTGTAGTGGACAGTAGCAGTGTTTTTCTTTCTGTGGCTGGAACATCTACTCCATTTCATCTTTGCCTTCCGTTAAAAAAGGAGGAGGAGGAGGGAGGAGGGGAGTGGGGTGGAGACTGGTCTGTGGGAGAGACAGGAAAATGGTCTGGGAAGGAGAAGGAATCAGCTCTTAGTGAAGGATGAGAAAAATCAATGGCTGTAATGACAAGAACCGGAGTCCCTGTATTTGTGAAAAACACAAATAAGGCTGGGAATCTGGGACCATTTCAGGAAATATTTCATTAAACCCTATAAAGAGGAATGAAAGGTCCAGACAGGTTCTGTGTGGAGATTTAGTCCAGAAATAGATCTTTGTCCCCTTTTCTGACCCTTGCCCACCTGCATTTCAGATCTGAATCTCTTGGGACTTTATTCAGAGAAAACCAGTCTGCCCTGCTCCCCGCAGAAATCTTCTCAAATTCTGATTGCAGTAGGATGGGCTAACGTCTACAGAATACTATATTATATTGACTGAGGACATGATGCAAAATTAAGTTTCCCGAGTTCAAATCCCAGATCAGACACTTACTAATAATGCATTAATGAATGAATACCTCAGCTTTTCTCTGCCCTAGCTTCCTCATTAGCCAAAATAACATAAAAACAATTTTAGCTCCCTAGGTGTGAGTATTGAATTAGCTGATATGGTAGCTCTTGATATGGTAGCTGACACATAATAAATGCTCCATGAATATAAGCTTGCCATCACTATTGCGTGATTCCTGTTAAATGGTGTTACCACTTTACATTGTTTGGTTATATTAATGTACCTGTGGAGAAAGAAATAGTTCCTCTGGAGGGCAAAGGTAATTGTGGTGAGTAGCTGAGGTAGTAGAGAAATAATTCAATGTGCCACATTCCAAAGAAGAGAGAATACTCTGGGGGCCACAGAGGTTAGAAGGAAGTGGTATCTAGTTTGAGAGTACTAAGAGAATATTCCTGACAAGAGGTTCTTAAACTGAAATTAAAAAATAAGTAGTATGGTTGCCAGCCTAGAAATGACCCCATCTCTTCATTTTTATCGTCTTGTGTAGTCCCTTACACTGTACCAGAGTTAGTCTGTGAGATGAATAGCATATACTTCCGTCTTTGACATCCATATTGGGTTCTCAGTCTCTCTCTCTCTCTCTGTCTCTCTCTGTCTCTCTCTCTCTCTGTCTCTCTCTCT
>RJWH01007776.1:0-14573 GCA_004363575.1 Solenodon paradoxus | reverse complement strand
TCTGGCTTCAGATCAACAACCATCAGGAAAGTGTGCCCCTCAGAACCACGTTAATGAGCTTGGAAGCAATTTTCCACTTGGGAGTCAAGCTCTGAGGTAACTGAAGTCATAGCCAACAACCTGACTGAAACTTCAGAGAGACTCTGAGCCAGAGGTTCTCAGCTAAGTTGCTTCTAGATTCCTGACCTGAGAAACTATGAGATTATAATTGTTTATAAACATTTTAAGCCACTGGGTTATTGGGTAACTTGTTAACAGAAATAAATAACTGACACATGTAGAAATGAACCAGATGAGAAAATGGGGGAGAATATTTCAGGCAGGAATAATAGCACCACAAAGGTAGCAAGTCATGGAATAATTGGGGTCCTAGTTCAAATGTTCTGGTGAATGAGAGCAGATGAAAATCAAGAGGCAAGTGAGGTTGGGAAGGCCTGGAAAGCCAAGCTAAGATGTGGGAACCATACCTGAAATCCAAGGAGAGTTTCCAAAATGTAGATTTTAAACTGGATAGTAATATCTCTAAATGCGTTTTATTTTGTTTGCTTTTCAAAAGGAACACTGCTAGCACTGGGAAGGGTGAATTGGGTCGCGTTCTCCCTTTTTGTCTCCCTGTTGAACTCTTCCCAATTGTTTACACACCTGTTCTGGAATTCCATTCTGAAAAATTCTACACTAACTACAGATCTGCTCTCTGCTCTACATAATTATTTGTACATACTCCAAAAATTCCACTCATTTACTCTTCGCTCCATTCCAGTCTGGTTTCTTCCACAGCTGTTCTTACTAATGCCATTAATGACCTTCACACCACCAACTCCAACACAGTGATCAGTTCTCATCTTGCTAACCCTTTCTGCAACATTCCACACACTTGATGACATCCTTCCTTCCTTATAGAAACTCTTTTCTTCTCTTGGATGCCACTGCATAACCTCTGTGACTTTCCTTCTCTCTCTCTAGGTGGCCCTTTTCCTTTTTCTGGCTCCTCCCCCTCTTATTCTGACTTAAAAAGGTTGGACTTTGCCAGGGATAGATCCTGCACACTTGTGCTCATCGGAGGTGACCTCTGCATCCATAACTATGGCTTTAAAGATTGTTCATCTGCTAGTGCTGCCCCCAAATATGTCACTACACCAGACCTACTATCTGACCTCCAAATCTGGATGTGCAGCTGACTAGTAGAATCTCTGCTTTAACGTCTAAAAATCATCTCAAACTAACATAATCGACATCTGAAAAATCTCTCAAAATCTGCTCCTTTCCCTAGTGTCCTCTGTTGAGTAAATGGCACTTTGTGAATCAGTTGTCACACACTGGAGTCAACCTCAGCACTGGTAGTTGCCACCCCCCCATCCCCAATCCAATGTTAAATCCTGTTGATTTTACTCCAAAATATGTTTCGAGTCTGCCCATTTTCATACTCCTCCCTGCCACTCCCCACACTCCAAGCCGCCATCACCTTTTCTGGACCCTACACCACAGGAATAGACTCCTAACCAATCTCACTAAATTCACTTTTGCTCCATTCCAGGTCATTTTCCATGTCATAGTTAGAATAACCTTTTCAAAATACAAACCATATTGTATAACTTTTTTTTTTTTCTCTTTAGCTAAAACTCAAAGCACTTGCCGTGGCCTACAAGGGCCCTGCGTGATCTGGTCCACGCTGACCTCTCCAGCTTCATCGTGAGCTTCCTTTCTGATTGTCTGCTCTTCTACACCTTTTCAGAGTTGAGATACTTCATGGGTCTTGAAATGCTCTTCTCTGTTCTTTTGTGATCCCCTAACAACTTCAATCTCCATTAAATGGACATTCCCAATCGGAATGTCCTTTCTGTTCATTCTATCTATTCTTGTTATCCATTGCTTTGGAACAAACTACCCAAAGCTTCCTGGCTTACAACCTTTTATTATATTATTTTATGCAATGTGTGAGGCAGGGCTCAGCTGCGTAAGTGCAGCTCCCTGTAGCATCAACTAAGGTCACTCACTGGCACTCAGTTGGTGAATGCATTTCTCTCCCACCCATGAAGTCAGGGCCAAGCATCAAAGATAACTAAATGAAAACCAGAAACCAGTTTTCTCTCAAAGTGGCAAACTTTTCTAAAACTAATACTTAATGAGAGCAGAGTTGTGAAATGCACTATCTACAGACCCTGTGGGTGGCAGAGATATCCCTTTTCTGGAGAAATTGGACATTCTGGATCAAGAGTTTGAAAACTATCCTAATGATTTGGCAATTTCACCTCTTTGATTTTGCCAAAGAACTCCTGAGATGGCTGATTTTCCTCTGTTGGTTGAATTCCTTCCTGCTTCAGTTTCAAACTCACCTCCTACAGGAAAGGTACTCAGACACGCTGGGAGTTGCAGTAGACTGTTCTAATGCACCTGTCCAAAGGACCATTTACCCCTGTTTGACTTAGTTTTAATGGTTTGGGGTCCTAGCTACTTGGGGGGTACAGAGACCCTCCTTGGCTGAATTAGGCAGAATGTCTTCTGTGCCTGAGAACTGAGCTAATAGAAGCTGGGCTTCAGAGGTCTTAGAGCATGTTCATATCAGCTCAGGACAGAGGCTGTGCTCCAAGGTCTTATGAATTGTTTTTTGGCTATTTTGATATTTATCCAAACTCTGTAAACATTCTTGGGTATTTAACTGACTGGTTGGCAATTTGCTGAGGCAGTTTGCCAAAGTGAGATGGGGATACCAATAGGGTACATGAGATCACTTGGGAAGGTGTGCAGAAGAACAGATTTTATGTTAGGGGTTGCATATTTATTTGAATACATTTTAGAAAAATCACAGCTAACATATTAAAGTTATTTCGTATTATCTATTTCTTCGCATAAGGCTGGATTAAAAATGATTGATTTAAAGTCACTTGAATGAAACGTAGTAAGTAAATAATAGACTTGGCTGTGAAAGAAGAAGCCTAACAGTGGTATGCAAATTATGGACTCCGAAGGGATTCGTCACTAACAATTTATCCTTCTCAGGAGAACTTCCGTTACCCTTCTCGGGAGAACTTCTCTTTGATGGAGCATTTATTTATTTAATATACATTAATCAAGATGAATATGATATGATTTTTTTCCCTAGAGGAATTAACAATGAAAACAGACCCATAAACAAATAATCCCCATACAAAAACTCCAGTCAGCCTGTACTAGGAACTAGTCATCTGTAAGGGCTTTGTATTTAAATGATCTCATTCATTTTCACAAGAATGCTCGGAAGGCGATTTGACTTTTCCATTCCTTTTACAGATGTGGAAACTGAGTGACAGGGAGGTTAAGTAACTTGAGTTCACCTCATCGAAAGCAGAAAGCCAGGATTTGAATCAGGCCACGCAGCTGCAGAGCCTGTCTGAGCGATGTGCACCCAGGAGCATGAGAGAATATTCGGTCGATGAGATGGTCTCTGAGGGCCAAGGAAGGCCCAGATTGGAAAGAGAGAACTTCGAGAAGCCTGCATAGCTAGGACAACATAGAGGAAGGCAAAAAGATGGGATGATGTGTACTGAATTTGGGGCATGATAAAAGTAATTCAGTGTGTTGTTAGAGCTTAGGATGAATATAGGACAGATAGACAATAAACTTAGGATTTTAAGGTCTTCTCTGGTGAGAGGACTTAAGATTGATAACTCTCCTAGGTCAGGTTTTCCAGAAGCAGAACTTGAGCTGTGCATTGTATGCCGAAATGATTTATTCAAGAAACGCTCTGAGAAGAGACAGCAAGGGGGGAAGGGTACAGGCCTGGGATGAAGTGGGTCAAGCAATCATGTGGCTCCCAGTCTGCTGTCTATAGAGAGAGCTTCAGACTGACCCTGCAGGAGCCCCGGGGGTGTTCTGCCTCAGAACTGACCCAGCCAAGGCTCCACATCCAAGGTGGATGGTTAAGAGCCAAGGATGGAGGTAAACACATTCCTAGCTCTTCAACTTTCTGTCATAAGGTCAAAGTGGGCTCCAGTTGTTCTGAGTCCCTAGAGGGTTGTCTTCTAAAAAGGATCCTCAGGTTCTACATTTGGGGACCACTACTACCACTACCACCATCATAGTTACCACCACCACATCCATCACCACCATCTCATCCATCACCGCCACCGCCATCACTAATTACTACCTCATCCATCACCAAACCTCATCCATCACCAAACCTCATCCATCACCACCACCTCATCCATCACCGCCACCGCCATCACTAATTACCACCACCAGCACCATCACCACCATCTCATCCACCACCACCACCACTGCCATCACTAATTACCACCAGCACCATCACTAATTACCACCACTGCCAGCACCACCACCATTATCTGCTGAAATCAGAAGCCTAAAATGGTAAACATGGTTTTAATGTGAAAGAACCAGAGGGGGATTCTGATGCTATATTCTATGATGAGGACGTTGGAATGAAAAAACTTCTTTCTGGAAAGGTCCAGAAAGGCCCACAAGGGGACTCTGACACATCCTCCTGGTATAGCTGACTCAGCTGGCACCCATAAATCTTTTTGGATAAACCTACACTTTTCTACCAATGACTTTCAGTTGTGTCCTCCCTCACAAAATAGTATTTTCTACTTTGCATTTAAGAGTCAAAAACTTTTTATGAATTCCTTTTAATTCTCTACAGGAGATTTGACTGACAAGAAATCTATTATCATGTCAGGTATGAAAACCTTAATGAACAATGTGACAAACAAAAAGATTATAGCTGTGGTTTAGCAATGCATAGGTAAGGTTGACTCATGAACTGCTTGTTTCATCTTTTTAATATTTTTCAACTTTTAATTTTTTCCCAGAAGATAAATTTGGTTCACATTGTCAGCCAGAAACCCTTTCTTTGCTTGTTACAGTAGAATAATGAAGATGCAAGTTGCTTTCTTTAGGGTGGAGAAGTCAGAATTTGGCTACCAACCAACTTCTCTTCTAGCTTCTCCTCTTTGCTGCATTTAATACTCTGCATACCTTGTATTCAAAATATGGGACAATGCAATGAAGCACTGATCTGTGGTCTTTATCCTTCAATCTTCATTTCAACTGCAGTCAATCTGGTAGTTCAATGTCTAGGTCTTTCCTCCTCTTTTTGTGTACATATTCATTTTGTGTCCAAATTCATTAAATATTTTGCAATAAAATTTTAGTACAAAAGTAATTTCTATATATAAAAATAAAATATGTGATATCTAGCAAAATAAGGAATCAGAACATTAAAAATTAGATGTAGTTTTAGTAATTTCAAAGAGTTCAGACTTGACGGTCAATAAACAACTACATGATACATAAATGTTATGGGTATACAGATGACAGGGACCTGGCCGATCTGGTTGAGACAAAATCAGGGATGTCTGAATTCCCAGCATAGATGTGGACGACTGAGTCAATGCTTCCTTCAACCTGGGGGAATGATTAAAGGAAAGGACACTTTCAGATACTTTTATCAAATTTAATATGTGTCAGAAATTCAAAGTTCCATATAGGATAATTCCAAACTGAATCTAGACCCTTTATCAAGGCCAATAATATACAATGAAAATATAATAGGAACCACATGCTAATTTTTTCTAGTAGCCATAATAAAATCAAATAAGAAGCAACAGGTAAAATTAGTTTCAGCAGGATTTTATTTAACCAAATATATCTAAGATATTATTTTTAAATGTCATCAATAAAAAGCTTATGAATGAGGTATTTGACATTTTGATATATGCATCTTTGAAATCTAGTGTGTCTCTTATACTTAGAGTATATCTCAGTCTGCAGTGGCTACTGGATTGGAGAGCATAGGTCCAGGCAAATTAAAAAGCATAACACAACAGCATGACCTGCCTATTTAACATATGCAAATTCCAATGTCTAAATTGCATCCTCGCCCCCCGAAAAAAGGGAAAAATAATTTAAACAGTGTGGGCTATTCTGTCTAAATTCTGCTCTGTGAGTTTCCATCATGGACTAGGTGTTCTGCTGGAGGAAAGCCTGACCATGATGGACCCCAGGAGGGGCCCCAGTAATGTCAGCTCCAACATGGAGTAAGTGTGGTTGCAACACATCCAGTCATCAGGTTGGAGGGAGAAACATTCCTAGGCTTAATAAGCAATTTGATGGATATTCAAGAGTCATTTTGACTGTGTAAGTTCTCTACCTTATGGACAGAATAAACTCACCCAAACTTTTCAGTCCAGCGTAGTAAAATGGCTCACTCATGGCACAGCTGTTTATCTAGCCCCTGTGGTGTGCTGCTCTCTGTCTCCTTCTTACCCTCATTCCCATCCAGTGTATTCTTGCTACATCACTGAAGGCACATCGCTAGCTGGTAGGTAGATTGACACACAGGCCCGCCCTCTCTGCTCAGTCGTTCATGTGCTCACTGTCCTTCCTTAGAACTTTTCCTTTATTTAGACTTCATTCTCCAGTCTAATTCCTCTTCCTGCTGTGCAGCAACTGGCCATTTGCTAAAAACTCAGTCCCATGAATGTGAATGCGTGGAGCACTTAGAGGCAGAGTTTGTGTTGGGAGCACACGACTGGACAGACAGAACTTCTTCAAAGAAATGACCTTGACAGGAAGAATGAAGTTGGGTAGCTCTTCAAATGGCTTTAGAACAACCCCTGGAATGATATGATAGGGACATCACATCTGGGTTTTACTGTGAAATGCTGGTCTGTGATGTATGCCATAAAGTGAAGGTCTTCTTGGCGATTCAGCTTTGTTATTACACAACTCTTTCCCTGGATTTGACCTTCTCATGTTTTCCTTGAACTTTCTGCCAATTCTTCCTTAAAATATGGTGCCACAGACTGAAAAAAGTCTTTACCTTTTAAGACTCTCTTCAAAGGCATTCATATAATTGTGATTTTTTTAAATAAAGTTTAAATTAATGAATAAATTTAGCTTTTATTTTATTATGACGTTTATATTTTCAGCTATAAAGTAGGATTTTTATAGTTTTGTGGATTTGGGCAAAGCTAGGCATATCAAAGCTAATATAGATTTCACTATTTATGTATAAGAATGAAAATTTACAACATCTTCATCAATGCAGGAAATGAAAATGGTCTATGAAAATTAAAAATAAATCTCATCTTTTAATAGAGATTAAATGAATGAAATAATAGCTTTAACACCACAGACATTTGACATCTTCATCATATGTGTTTAAATGTGGGATTTGAGATCATTCACTTGAAACTATGGTGGTATTACCTTAGGTTAATAATAATAATAATAATAATAATGATAATGTTTTTATTTTAGGATCCTGAAAAGGAACTTCGGTCTGTGAGTTCTGGTGACCTTTACCACCACCTGTTCTCTCTTTTCTTCTCTCCCCCTCCCATCCCTCTGGTAGTCACAGTCTTATATCTTGTGAATTTTGTCAAAATGTGTCTATTTTGTTTTCTTATATTCCACATATGAGTGAAACCATCAGGGACTTCTCTTCTTTCTGGCTTATTTTTCTTAGCATGATTTCATCCAGTTCCATCCAAGTTGTTGCAAAGGGCATGATTTCATCTTTTTAATTGCTGCATAGAATTCCATTAAGTCTATAGACCACGGTTTCTTTGTCCATCATCTGTTGACAGACATTGAGGTTGTTTCCATGTCTTGGCTGTTGTGAACGTTGCTGCTATGAGCATAAGGGTGCAGATATTCTTCTGATTCGTTTTTCCATTCTCTGCGTCTACACCTAGAAGTAGGACTGCTGAACCGAACAGTAGATCCCGCCTCTTTTATTGAGGAATCTCCATACTGTTCCCAAAGAGCTTGTGCTAATTTACATTCCCACCAACAGTGTAGGAGGGCTCCTGTTTCTCCACATCCCCTCCAACACTTGTTTCTAGTGTTTTCTATACAGGTCATTCTCATTGTGGCTTTTATTTGCATTTGTCTGATGATGAGTGATGGAGAGCAGTTTTTCAAGCAGCCCTCTGTATCTTCTCTAGAAGGTATCTATTCACCTCTTCTGAGCTGAGTGGGCTTTTTTTTTTTTTTTTTTTTTTTTTTTTTTTTTTTTTTTTTTTTTTTTTTTTTTTTTTTTTTTTTTTTTTTTTTTTTTTTTAAGGTATCTGAGCTCTTTATATACTTTGGATATTGATGTATATTGTCTGAATACCTTCTCCCATTCAGTGGGCGCCTTTTGTATCAGTGGGAGTTTCTTTTGCTGTACAGAAACGCTTTATTTTGATGTAGTCCCAATTGCTTTTTAATTTAGTTAGCAATTAAATTGAGTTTAGAGAACGTCCCCCCCTCCCACTGTATTCTCAGTTCGTCAAGGTCAGCTCTGGTTTTTTGTGTTCTTGGTATTTAGTGCATAGCAGACATGTTGAACACATAACTGTGTATCTGTCAGGTCTGAGAGCTGTGATACATGGGAAGAACAAGGCCTGCTGACATGAGTCCTTAAATGTGAGGCAAGAGAGGTATGGAAGGGACCCAATGTCTCCTTAGTAGCTACTGAGTACGGGGCCTTGTGACAGTTGTCAAAACACACAGCACTATCTAGAGAACCAGCTTAGGTCTATGTATGTCAAGGCATTATGTGTATTTATTAACACCCTGAGAACAAGGGACAGACCAAATCCTACACAGCTAAGCCAGCTACAAGGAGAGACCACAAATCAAGTTTGCCAAGTCCTGGTTCTGGTTCACTTAGTTAAAGAATTTTCCAGGACAGAGAATGACCTTACATTGCTTGCAGTAGTCCCTCTATGGGATTAGCCTTAGAATTATTTATTGGTTATTATCCAAGTCTTCCTGGCTCATTGTAGACTCACTTCTGACCGTGGCGGGGTGAGGCAGAGCTCTGTCTCAGATGTCCGGGTCAGGGTCATGAACTCATTTCCTTAAAACTGTGTTCTAAGATAAAGTTATTTTGAGTAGCTTTGTATCAAATCCAGCCTGGGTTATTTTAGGCAGTTTACCCAAGCACACCAGGCAAATGAAACATTTTAAATCTAACTAACAGGTTAAGAATGAAATGACTTCATCTGCAAAGCGTTGGCAGACGAGATCAGTTATCCGTTAACATTATGCTTTGCCATAAGTGACCACAAAACTTGAGGGCATCGAACAATGATATAATAATTACCCATGTGTTTGGTCTGCTTGGGGTTGGCTAGATGGTTTTCTTGATCTAGGCTGGACTAGCTCATAGGTCCATGGCTCGCTTGTCAGCTGGCAGTTCCAGGTCGAACAACTGCATCTCTGTCCACACATCTCATTCTCTGTCAGATCAGCCTAGACATGTTTTCAGGGTGGTGGCAGACGGACAAGAAAGCAAACTTTAATGTGCAGGCCCATTGCACAGCTCACAGGGAGCACCCCACTGGCCAATTTAAGCACATGAATGATCGGGTGTCATGTTAAGGTGTGAGGCTGGCCAGCCTGCTCATGGAAGGAGACCACGGCAAACTACCTACCAAAGGCCATGGATACTGGAGGCATGGAGAACTGGGGACTTTCTCTGATAGACACTGTCAGATTTCTGGCCAGAGTTTGAACTTCCTTCCTGTGTTTGGTGGGAACACCACATGACAGGTCTTGGTGAGAAGCAGAAACTATCTCCTCTTAAGGAAGTGAGAATGCCCTCAATACTTGCTATTCCAGTGCTTCTGTGCCTCTGATGCACAACTCCATGATCATGTACCTAGAACCCAGAACCTGCAGCCGGAGTACACAGAAGCGTAAAGAATCCATACAGGTGCTGGTGGAGGCCACGTTGCTTCTGGGCGGACATGACAGAGGGGTGAGTAGTGGCTTCCTGGGAGTGGAAGACTGAGTGCATCCATGGTTCCTCTCCGTCTCCCCACTGTATCAGGCCCTTTGTTGTGTGGCTTTTTCAGTTTGAATTCTAACGAGACAGAGTCTGTTTCCCTGTTACTTAACCAAGGATGATGGGCTTGTGACTTGTGACCGACAAGGTGATGGTACTGTCAGTTCTGAGCCCAGGCCTGGAGAGGCATTGCGAGCAAAGGAGCAGCGGTGTTGGGTGACACAGGCATTTGAGTCATCTAAGTATCTGCCATCCTTTCATTCCTCTGCTGTCATCATGAGAACATATCTAATTCACACACCCTGGAGAACAGGAGCCTGCGGAGCAGGACTGAGACACCTGCTCGGCCCAGGTGAAGTCAGCCCAGAAGAGCCAGTGGCTGGCCAAGCTGGAGCCCCAGGAGTGGCCCTGTCAGGTTTACAGAGTGCCTACCAGGCTCTGAGTGAGCCTGGATGCATGCAACGAGCACTGTCACATGTGACTCTGTGTGGTTGTGGGTTTCACCAACTCCACTGCAGAAACAGCTGACACATTGCGTCCAGTCAGGTTTCCAGTGGTTCTGGCTGCCAAGCATCTTTCATTCTGGTCCATTTTCAAAGCTTGTTCTTCTAGATTTCTTGACAGTCGTGAACTTAGCCTGCGTCCTTTCACAACTTCTCTTTGTGCTTCTCTCATCCAGAGCCCATTTCTGTTTCCCACAAGAGGACACTGGTCTAGTGCAGCGCTCGCTCTTATCACTCTCATCATTTCTGTCTATGAACTGGCACTTATCTTCCCGACTTCTTTCCCTTGGAATTAAACCACGTCTGACACTGTCTTCTCCAAGAAGCCTCTCCTGACTGACTGGGAAATGGCAATTTCTCCAGCACGTTCTCAGCCCCGCTTGTCGCTGTGTCCACCATACTCACCCGAGTGAGACAACTGCTATTGTCCTCATGGAAGTGATTTATCTATTGTATATTTACAGAATTTTCCGTTTGCTCACGTCCGCATCGCCTATTGCAAAGAGTCAATGTGCAGGCGACACATGGTGTTGATTTTACTTTTAATAAACATCGTGAAGTCATTCACTTGATTCAGGTGAGGAGATGGTGAGTAATTCAGATATTAGAGACAGGCAGGCGGCAGCTGGTCACATTTGCTTCATAGGACATTGTCTCAGACTTCTCTTATTAGAATGTACAACATTTGGGGACCACTGCCATGTTGGAAAGACGGAGACTTTGGAGTCATGGGGGCTGAGTTTGCATACTGACTCTGTGCCTTACGCGAATGGCAGCCTCTCCTGGGCCCAATATCCTGATCGTTAAAATGTGGTGACAGGCACGCCCTGGTGAAATAGCGGTTAGGTCAGTCGCCTCCAAAGAAGCAACTTACATACTTCTGGGTTCAAGTCCCCTGTCTGGGAGAAAACAACCACTGTGAACAATTAAATGAAAACAAAATAAAAATGCTTCAGAAAAATGTGGTGACCACCAATCTTGTCCCTGTTATTGGTCAAAGCTGTTGTGACAATCAAAAGAAACGCTGCAGAGGAATGCACTTGGTAAGCAGTAAACAACTGTACAAGGGCTGGGAGTCAGGGTCATTGCATTGATGGACTCACTTGGTCTGGGTTTACTCTTTTACAGAGGTCAGGAGAGGATGAGAATCAGCATAAGCTAGAGTCTGAAATTATTGTCCAGGCAGTTATTGAGTAATCTGTTGGGCATTGGGTCATGTATTCTCAGTCCTGGTCTGAGAGAGGACATTATGTAACACATGCATTTTTGAGTCCCCTCTGTATTTTTTTGAACCCACCAAGGAGGAGACAGAATCCCCCTTCTCCGAAACTGCTGACCACCACCTCATCAACATTGCTGATTTCATCCACGCACTAACGTAAAAACCCCAGAGCCCAGATGCAGTGCCCACAGCAAAGTGAGGTCCTTTCCTCCACACTGATGCCTTTTGCACATTAAGTGCGATCTCTTTGTCTCGTCTCTCTCTCTGTCTCTCTCCCCCTATATCTGATCGCTACAATAAAACCTGGTCTGAGGAATGTTTCAGATTCGGCAATTTCTATTTGCTTGGTGGTTCAAGGATCCCCAAGAGGCTACCAGACCCGTGGGGTGAGTAGCAAAGGCATAGGGTGGGGCAGTGCTAAGTGGCATGGCTTCCTGAGACTTCTGAAGCACAAGAACCAGTAGAGAATGATACTAAAGAGTGAGGACTCCAGTGTGTCCTGCTGGAGTAGCAGCTGAGTCGGTCACCACAAATGTAGGCCACAAACCCCAAGGGTTCCAGTCCTGGGTCTGGGGGAGAAACACCCAAGCAACCAGTCTGAACAGCCAAGTAAAAATAAAATAAAAAATACTTCTTTCTCCTCTCTCCTCCTGCCTGCTTGCTTACCTCCTTCATTCTTTCCTGTACCTTTCCTCAAAAAAAGTATAGTATGGAAGTGAATTTAGAGACTTTTTTATCAGATGGACTTTGGGCCTTAAGTGACAGAAATCAATATGCAGTGACTGACTGGCTGGGAGTGTGGAGGCTTGATCTCCTCATTCTGACTGCGGCAGCCGTGCGGAGCCATCTGCTCCACCACTTTCCACAGGACGGGAGGAAGCTTCACTGGCATGGCACTGCCGTCTGACCTCTCCCTGGGCCCACTTCTTTCACAGGTGCTGAGCCCAGGCTGTACCCACATTAAGGTCCCGTGGGCCCTCCTGAAGAACCCAATGGGGAGCAGCCAATCTATAGACCACAGCTGGCCACGCCCATCAAAGGGCCATTGGGCAGATACTTCAGGAATTTGCCCCTAAGGGAAGGGAGTGGTTCTAAGTGTTTATAGGATGGGGTGTGTGTGTGTGTGTGTGTGTGTGTGTGTGTGTGTGTGTGCAAATGTATATGTATATATTATACACGTGTGTATATGTATACACACGTGTATACATATCTATGTATATACACAAATAGTTTCACCTTTCAAGTTATCAGTTGTGTGAACATATGATCTTTTCAAAAAATAAAATTTTAAATAAACATTTTAAAAGCAATAATTACACTGAATGAACAGAGCACTAATGGAAGTATGTATAAAGCACATTGGGATGTTAAGTAGATTTGTGTGTGAATTATAGGACATTTGATGGGAAAGTTGGTGTCAGACAAGATCGCCTTAGAATCCTGTGTCTCTGAAAATAAGGGTGACATCAGAGGGTGCCTGAGTTTTTGTCAAATGCCAGAATTTTGTGAGTCGAGGATTTTAAGAAATTGGAGGAGAGGTGTGCATGTGTGCGGGGAGGGGAACTTTATCAATGGAGATGCTAGGAATTATCCTGTAAGTGTCCAATTGGGAAGGAAAGAGCTGATTTATGCAAATCAGGGGGCGGGCCTACCTGCAGGCTACTCAGGTCTGGCTCTGCCTCTTTAAACCAGAGGAGGCAAGTAAATTTAGTAGCGAAGTGGGAGGCTTCTGAATAATTAAAGGTTTTCCCTTTGTTTTCTTGATCTATGCGTTTCTGTGAGCACACCAGCTATTTTGTTTGCCTCCTGCTGTGGGGAAGATGTAACTTTGTGACTTTGGCAATCCTTGGAAGAGCTTTGAATGAAAAAAAAAAAACCTCACCAAGATTTATTAGGTGATTTATCTCAGTTTTTAATAAACCAGGGAAGAAATGTTACATGCGCTGAGGAGTGACTCCAGGAAAAAGAAGCCAAGACCAGAGACAAAAATAACCCACAGAAAACAAGCTTGCCTGCAGCAAACAGGAAGCCAGACTGAGCTGCAAGATCAAATCCTTAGCGAGGTTGTGCTTCCCCAGCTGGGGTTCCTAACCTAAGTCTGAGAAGGTTCCTCCCTAAAGCCAAGTCTCCAGTCCAGAACTGAAGGAAAGTCCTCTCCCAAATGTTCAGAGGCCTCCCCATGATGTCCAACAGGCTTTTCCAGGACATGTCATCTTGGTCTGTGGATTAGGCCAATAGAGGCCCCGCAAGCTTCAAGAGAATATGTTACTATACCCCTGATTAGTCAGAAGAATGAAGATAGGTGTATGGCCCAGATTTAGGGTTATCTCCAGAAATAAGTTTGAATAAAAGAAATCTGTTTGGCAGGGAAAATATGTACACACAGAGCATCTGGTTTTTGTCAAATGAATCCCCTCCTTTCTCTGTGATGCCTGGGCCCCTACCCCATTCATTCGCTAAAGGATGCAAACTCCTGGTCTGCCCCATTTATTCTAGGATTTATAGGCATGTAAATTAGATGTGTTCTTTTCTCCCACAAATCTGTTACTTTGATATTTTAAATAGTCGGAGAAGAACCTCAGAGGCGTAGAAGGGAATTTCCTCACCACCCTTACAACCCGCCAAGCACACTCATCTGCAGCTAGAGTTCGGGGTACACATCTATTTTGGTTTCTTGCACAGAACTTTGGTTACCTCCATGAGGTCAAATTTGCTGGATGTTTTACTCCTAAAGTGAAAGGCAAAGGTCATATGCAATTTATCCATTTCACATTTCCATTTTTATTTCCAGTTTTCCTAGAAAGGCTGGGAGTGGTTTCTCCAAGAAAGGATGGTCCCACTTATTACCTCCTGGTGGTGCAGAAATCCAGGGTGCCTGCTGTACTCTTAGAATGGTTCCTACGGATGGGCTCCTGCTCCTTGAAGTCAGTTGCAAAGATCCCAGGTTCCCAAGTTCAGATACACTGAGAGGAGCCTTTCCTAGAGAAGCCTGTTGGTCCAGCCACAGCCTGCCACCCCCTGCACTGCCCTCCACCTCTGAATTGCAGAATGACACCAAATCGGCATCTGGCCA